>QLOD02117956.1:0-50921 GCA_003260245.2 Sideroxylon spinosum | reverse complement strand
ATACTAAATCTGCACGGGTATTAAATTTCTATTTCAAACCCATTCAAATCCAATTAATTGAGGAATTTTTCAATGAAATTTAACAAGTTTGGTCAAATCGAGTATCCTTTTATATCTATTTCATTGGTATTCATGTCATATCTAATATTACCCTCTTGATAAAGCCAAAGTAGGGCATTTTATCTTATTGTATTAATAATGTTAGAAGGAATAGGAGAGCCCAATCTTTACGTCGAAGATGGTCTACTTGTCAATTTGAGCATGACTTTTGGAATAGGAGAGCCGAATCATCACTCACAAGTGAAGTTTCTGTGGGGAAAGGGAGATGCCGTCCATTCTAAGGTTTAGTGCATATACGTGAGCACCAAACATACATCGCCTTAATAATATATACACGACAATAAGGGAAAAGAAATTTGGCAGAAAATATTTTCATGGAAGATGCACCAACCTTCATGTGCGGTGATTCTCTCTCTTGTGTTTGTTATCACATAGGCACATATAGTAAACTTCAATTCTATCAATTATCAAATTCTCCTCACATCTATCTTGGAATACACTCATGGGATAGTATCGTGAATTGATACCCTTCTTTAGGATATATAATAACTCATTGATACCAAAGAAATAAGGGCAATGCGTATAATCAAACAAAAATTACTAGATAACATCTAATTCTAGTGCTTCATTGCGGTTATATTTTCTCCTTCTATGTATATATTTTTTGTATAATATCATTTTCCACAAACTAAAGAAACATATATACATTAAGGTCTTAGTTCAAAATTGAGAATGATAAATCATTTCACTTCTTGAGACAAAATATGATCATCCATATAATTAATATAATTAGTGTAATTATATGTGTATAGTTCAGATAGTTAATTTTAGAACTTCCTCGGAAATCAAGTAATGTAGAGTGAAGTAGAGCTAGCATATCGGGCAAACTAAGATCAAACACCAATCAAAATAGGATTTGCCAAATTTGTCTCTCTTGTGTTTGTTATCACATAGGCACATATTGTAAACTTCAATTCTATCAATTATCAAATTCTTCTCACATCTAGCTTGGAACACACTTATGGGATAGTATCGTGAATTGATACCCTTCTTTAGGATATATAATAACTCATTGATACCAAAGAAATAAGGGCAATGCGTATAATCAAACAAAAATTACTAGATAACATCTAATTCTAGTGCTTCATTGCGGTTATATTTTCTCCTTCTATGTATATATTTTTTGTATAATATCATTTTCCACAAATTAAAGAAACATATAAACATTAAGGTCGTAGTTCAGAATTGAGAATGATAAATCATTTCACTTCTTGAGACAAAATATAATCATCCATATAATTAATATAATTAGTGTAATTATATGTGTATAGTTCAGATAGTTAATTTTAGAACTTCCTTCGATATCAAGTAATGTAGAGTGAAGTAGAGCTAGCATATCGGGCAAACTAAGATCAAACAACAATCAAAATAGGATTTGCCAAATTTGTCTCTCTTGTGTTTGTTATCACATAGGCACATATTGTAAACTTCAATTCTATCAATTATCAAATTCTCCTCACATCTAGCTTGGAATACACTCATGGGATAGCATCGTAAATTGATACCCTTCTTTAGGATACATAATAACTCATTGATACCAGAGTAAAAAGGCAATGCGTGTAATCAAACAAAAATTACTAGATAACATCTAATTGTAGTGCTTAATTCCGGTTATATTTTCTCCTTATATATATATATATATATATTTTTGTATAATATCATTTTCCACAAACTAAAGAAGCATATATACATTAAGGTCTTAGTTCAAAATTGAGAATGACAAATTATTTCACTTCCTGAGACAAAATATGATCATCTATCTAATTAATATAATTAGTGTAACTATATGTGTATAGTTCAGATGGTATATTTTAGAACTTCCTTGGATATCAAGTAATTTAGAGTGAAGTAGAGCTAGCATATCGGGCAAACCAAGATCAAACACCAATCAAAATAGAATTTGCCAAATTTTCAATCTGCAATGGGGTAGATTGAATAGAGGTTATTAATTTTGAATAAGCAGACCGAGATCAAACAAAATTTGAACTAAAGCAAACAAATTCATCAATCTCCAATAACATAAGCTAATTCGATGATAAAATTTAGAAGTAATAGAGGAAGGAATTAAAAATCTAAGTTAAGAACTACTCTTACAAATAAAAAGATAAAAGTCCAAGCGTAAGGTGTTGTCTTCCCTCAAAATATCAGCCCACTTTTATAGGCGTGTCGAGACATTTAATCTCACATTCTCGTTTCTTTCCAAAATTAGATGTCTGAATATGTTTCATCTTTAATTTAATTCAAAAATTCTCTTTTAAATGATTTAGAGAACAATAAATTTAAAGTTTAACTACCTATTTCAGACCCCGAAACTAAAATCAAGTGTGATCTATGTAGGTGAGGGACTAATTAAGAGTCTCCATTTGGATAGAACTAGAATTGAAAATCAAAAACTAATTACCTAAATTTTCTTGGTTCTCTGAAAAATTAATTGAACCTAAATTGAGAACTAAATTATCCAAAACCAAATTAATCAAAATAATTTAGTTTGGCTCCAATTAAATTGAATTAACTGAAATTCTATTTATATATAAATATCTATTTTTATTTTTATTTTTATAAATTTATAATTATTGTATTGTATAAAATCATATAGAATATATAAGTATATAATTTCTACTATACATTTGTACAAAATTATTATCATTATTATTTATATATGGAGTGTCAAAAAAACCAAAAATCCTTGTTGAGGTGTCTAACCAACAGTCAATAAGGAATTTTGATGGTCAGATTGTATTCTTCCAAGTAAGAACGTGTTGTGCTTCTTGTGTCTTACTTGGAACCTAAAAAACACTGTCGTCTAGGTCAAGTTTGGTAGAACGCCTCTCCTATGGTCAAGTTAGTTTTGATTAAAGAGAAGATACGGTTTAGAAAGCAAAGAGCAAAATTTTAGTGTGGCAAAAAGTCCTTACCTTATTTTCCAACGTCCTCCTATTTTTGTCTGCTTAGACACTTGTGTATTCACTGTATTGAATAGTTAGGACTGTAACAATGGAATCATAGGTAATAGAGCAGTCATACCATCAAGGTCATGAGTAATGGAGCAATCGTACTATTACAGAACGTGTTAAAAATGTGGCTGTTTGGATGTTTGCCGCGTGTCCTTATACTGGATGGGTGCCACGTGGCCAAACTTCCCCCTCCAACTATCCCCTCTGGCTTGTGTGACATGCTCAAAACATAAGGTAGAGCTTAAATCAAGGATGTAATAAAAGATAGACTGATCGAATCAACTATCCTTTGATTGTCCATGATCAAAGTGATGGATAATATGTATTCACATTAGCATGAGCTGTCAACCTGGTTGGATATGAAATAGATATCTAATGGGCAATCTAATTAGTGCTTATATTAACCTATGCTAGCCCTAGACAGCATTGATAAGGTAGCTTAAGGGTCTTTTCTGATAGAGTGCCATAAATGGTACACACTCATCGAGGATGCAGACACCCTATATTTAGACTTTTCTTCTTCGTTCTCTATAAATATCCATTTTTACAGTAATTTGGATCTTTCAAGCTTTTAGATGAACCTCTAGCTTTTAGAACAACCTTTGCTTGATCTCTCACTTTGTGCTCACTTACTCAAGGTAACATTATCACCGACTAGCCTCTTTCATACCGCATAGCTATTGAGTGAGTGCTAAACTAGTCTTCTTCATCTTTTATTCTATTTTTAGGATGGGAATGTTTTAAGAACCAAATTCGTAACTCTATTCGGTTAACTCTCCCAGCCGCCGATGATGATTGTGTAGCCAAGACCAAGGGATCAGAGTAGACTTGTTGGTCATTGGTGGCTATAGAGAAGTGTGGAGTTATTCTGCCACTCTAATCTCTTGTTGAAAAATTTTTCCCAACGGTCAAGATTTGCCCTTGGCAACTTGCCCCAAATGGGTATAGAATCTTTGTCCATGTAATCATACAAAATAGGATAATACGAGTAAACTTGGGCTATCCTAAAAATCCTTCACTGTTATGCCTTCATTTTGTCCTAGCACAGGCATTACTATTTAAAGTGTAGAATAGGAGATAACCTTGTGTATATCCTTCCCAATTCGAGCAAGAACCTGTTGGATAACTATATTTTTGTCACTAGGGATTAGAAGTTCTTCCTAGGTGAAGATAGGTATCTTGGAGTTATTAATTTCATGGGGTTTGTAGGTAGTCACCTTTCTTTGATCTGTCATGTTTTCTATGTCCTTTTTATGCTCAGACATTAATTAGCTTGTTTCTTTTGTAGGGAAGGGCTTCAACAAAAGGTTGGCAAAGGAAAAGAGCATGGAGATCAACCGAATCGTCAAAGTCCTATCATATAAGTGGTGAAAATGCTGAGAAGAAATCTCAATCTCTCATTGAAATCCTCTCAGGAATAGGAAATCTCTCTAGTTCACTAATTTGGAAATTCAATTGTCAATCCTTTATTGATCCAAAACGTTGGCTATAAATAGCCATAGAAATATCAACTTGAACTAACAACTAGCATAAATTTAGGAACTAAAAAAAAAACTGAAGTGCATAAACTTCGAAAAGGAAAAAAATAGAAATGCAGATTTTCTTCAAGCTGCTCCGTATTTTTCAGTGGCCAGTGGAGGATTCTTAGTGGCTTCTCGTTGACTTGGTCCTCCCATGCGATTAGCAGCTTGCATCAATTTCAACCCCCCTTGGAAGAACTTGCCTCCGACAAGTTTCGTTGTAGGTAATCATCTAATATGGCGGGGTTTAAGCGAAGGATCTCATCGACATGGAGCCACATAGCTTCAGATGATGGTTTATTCTTCCAATGAACCAAAAATTTATGATATTCTCCCCGTCTTGTGGAAATGAACTGATGGACTTGGATAGAATCAATCTCATCATGCACAGGTACCGTAGTTGGGAGTCGGATTGCTGGTTCTTGTGTTGTTTCGGTTGTAACTTCCTCTCCCTTGAATTCTGTTAAGTCTTCCACATTAAAAACAGGGCTGATGTGGTAATCTTTGGGAAGATCTATCACATACAAATTATTGCCGAGTTTCTTAAGAACTGGATAAGGCCCTACTCGTCGAGCATGAAGTTTACTGAAGCTTCCTGGTTGAAAACGCTCAGCCCAAAGTCGAATCATCACCATATCTCCTGCTTTGAATTGCTTGTCTTTCTTCTTCAGATTGATTCGACTAGCATACTCCTCTGTTCGTAATGTAATTTGCTATCACACATCATCATACATTGTAGACATATATTTTGAGAATTCAACGGCAGCTTCACTGATGCGAGGAGGCATAGGCAGAGGGCTAGTATCTAGTGTGTCTTTGGACTTAAGCCATAGACTATCTCAAATGGTGACTGGCCAGTAGTCCGATTGATAGAATTGTTGAATGCAAATTCAGCTTGTGGTGGGATTAAATCTCAGCTAGTTGCATGATCTTGAATTAAGCACCTGAGCAAACTTCCCAAACTCTGATTTGTAACCTCTATCTGGCCATCGGTTTGGGGGTGGAATGCACTTGAGAAAGATAGCTTCATTCCTATCTTTTCCCACAACGTCTTCTGAAAATAGCTAATGAACTTTACGTCATGGTCGGAAACTATACTGGCTGGTAGGCCATGTAATCTGATAATCTCCTTAAGAAATAAACTTGCAATGTGAGATGCATCATAAGTCTTACAGCATGGCACAAAATGGGCCATTTTTAGAAAATCAATCGACAACAACCATCACCAAATCATTACCACGAACGGTCTTTGGAAGGCCTCACACAAAAGTCCATACTTATGTCAATCCATGGACGATGGGGAATTGGTAAAGGAGTATAAAGACCTGTATTTTGCTTGACCCCTTTGTTTAATTGGCATACTTGGCAGCAATCAACAACTTTATGCACATCACGGCGCATTCAAGGCCATTAAAAATGATCGGCAACAATTGCGAAAGTTTTGTCATAGCTGAAATGTCCCGCAAGTCCTCCACCATGTAACTCATTGATGATAAATTCTCTCACGGACCCCATCGGTACACATACGAGACTGTTTGGTGAGGAAGCCTTTTCGAATAGCAAAATCATTCACCACCGAGTTGGGATCAATTTGGAGATTGTTCCATACTTCTTGGAAGTCAGGATCAGTTGCATATTGGTTCTTCATAGCCTCGAACCCAGTAGTGTTTATGGAAAAAATGGCAAGTAAGTGTGGCTTTCGGCTGAGAGCATCCGCAGCTTTATTCATCTTCCCCATTGTATGCTTGATGGTAAAATCGAATTGTTGCAAATATTCAAACCAGCGTGCATGTCTTGCATTCAGAAGACTTTGGGAATGAAGATGTTTGAGTGAATCATGGTCTGTGAGTAATATAAACTCACGGTGAATGAGATAAGTCCTCTAATGTTTCAATGTTTGGACCACTGCATAGAATTCCATATCATACGCCGAATATTTTCGACGAGACTCATTTAGTTTTTCACTGAAGTAGGCTATAGGGTGCCCTTCTTGGCTGAGAACCCCCCAATTCCGACATGAGAAGCATCGCAAGCCACTTCAAAAACCTTTGAGAAATCTGGTAGCTTGAGCACAGGTGCAGTAGACTTTTTTTTTTTTTTTATTTCTGAGAATGCCTTGGCTGCCACAGGTGTCCATTCAAAAGTCTTGGCCTTCAAACATTCGTTTATTGGGGACATGATAGTGCTGAACCTTTGTATAAATCTCCTGTAAAAAGTTGCGAGCCCATGGAAACTTCGAACATCAGAAAAAGGTTGGGGTGTTGGCCAGTCTAGTATTGCTTGCACCTACGATGGATTGACTTCAACTCCTTTGTGTGACATGATAAAGCCCAAAAATTTGGCTAGGGGCTTGAGGAAGGAACACTTGCTACGGTTGATGAAGAGTTGCTCTTTGCTCAACGTGTCCAGCACTTGTCGGAGGTGAGTGAAATGTTCAGATACTGTGCGACTAAGAATAAGGATGTCATCAAAATAGACAACCACAAATTTATTAAGGGAGGGTTTAAGTACCTCTGTCATCACTCGCATGAAGGTGCTTAGCGCATTGGTTAGGCCAAAAGGCATCACAACCCATTCATAAAGACTGTCTTTGGTTTTAAAGGTCGTTTTCCATTCGTCTCTGGCACGAAGGCGAATTTGATGATAGCCACTCCTTAAATCCAGTTTAGTAAATACAACAACCCCTCCCAAGACATCCAACATATCATCCAGTCGAGGAATGGGACCCCAATTTTTCCCATTAATTCGGTTTACCGCCCTGCGATCAATACACATGCGGTAACTCCTGTCTTTCTTGGGTGTAAGCAACGTAGGCACAACACAAGGGCTTAGGCTCTCACGGATGAACCCTTTGTCTAATAACTCCTGGACCTGGCGTTGGAGTTCAGTATTCTCGGTAGGACTCACTCTATAATGCGGAAGATGAGGTAAAGTAGATCCAGGGACCAGGTCATTTGCATGTTGGATATCTCGCATGCGTGGTAAACGATGGGGCAATTCTTCAGGCATCAAATCGTTGTATTCCTCAAGTATCTCAGCAAGTTCAGTTGGAGTTGCTTCGTCTGTTTCTTCGGGGGCTCGACTGACCAAGAAAACCACCACCTGCTCTTGCAGAACAGCCTTAGTGAACTGACGTAGGTGAGGATTTTGCTTGATTTCTTTGGTGGCTCGAATTCAGTGATGGGAAGTGGCTCAAGCACAATTTTCTTATTCCCATAACTGAAAGAGTAAGTATTCTCAAACCCATTGTAAGCGACACGTCGGTCATATAACCATGGGCGTCCCAAAATTAGATGGGATACTGTCATTGGAACTATATCACACCAAACCTCATCCGTAAATTTTTTTACCAAGTGAAAACTTAACAATGCAACTATGCTTAACTGAAAACGAGTTGGAGTCATTAATCCAACTAATTTGGTATGGGGTTGGGTGTACCTTCTTTCGTAATTTTAGTCATTCCACTACGTCTTCTGCGATTACGTTCATGCCGCTGCCATTGTCAATGATAATATTTAGAGCCTTGCCATCATGTTCAAATCTTGTGTGAAAGATGTTGTTCCTCCTCCATTGGTGGCTACATTGTTCAAGTCTGCTTTTGTTTCCGGCGAGCACCCCTTGAATGACACAGCTGGGGAGGTTTGTAGCTTCCAATCGCTCTTCTTCCAAATTGGCTCCCTCTGCATCAGTTGCTCATCTTCTTCAATAACATCTTCAGCAACCATCAAATCTTTTTCGCACACGTAGGCAATTTTCTGGTCACCTGTTGGGCATACTACTGCAAAATGGCCAAAACCCTTGCACTTTTAGCATTGGGGACTCTCACCAAATGCCTTAGCTTTGTTCTTCAACTCTCCTGTGATTCCCTCTTTAAACCCACCTGCTGCTGGTGTCGAATTCAGTGTGGGCGTTGCCGTAGAGCGACTGGTTCTGGCTTCAGAGAATTGGGACCGCCTGAAACCCATGGGGTAGGACGACTTCTTGATTTGGAGGGCCAACTGATAGGCATCCTCAACACTGTAAATTCTTGCTGTTAACATTTCTCTTCGAATCTCGGTTTTCAACCCATTTAGCGAATCGGCTAGTGTTTGTGATTCGGTTTCTACCACTTTACTCCTTACAATAAAGTTCATGAAATCGTTCAGTGTATTGATCAATCGTAGATCTTACCCCTTGTTTCAGCTGCAACATATCCTGATAAACTAGTTGCTCGTAATCGATCAATAAGTATTTCGCCCACAATCATTCTTTCATCTCTTCCCACTCAGAGATTACTCCTCCACATTATTCCACCACGCACGAGCAGGCCCTTTAAGCTTCACCTTGAGAAATCTCACTTTTCAATTTTCTGAGACCGAAAGCCATTTGAAATAATCTTCGATGGCAGTGAGCCAATCATGAAAGGTCTCAGGGTCGAGTTTTACCCAAAAGTCAGGAACATTGACCTTCATGCGTCTGGTTATGTCATCTATCGGCTCCCTTTGATCTTCCTGATTATGTCTCGGCCAACCTCGATGATAAGTTTCCCTTTCATAAAAATCCCTTCGTCCTCTTCCCAGTCTGCCACCCATTAGCACCTCTTCATTGTCTCCCTGATCACTTTCTTCTACTTGTTCTTCTTCATGGTAAGCTCTCCGATCCCTTTGCGGCCCTCTTGATCCTTCTCGACTTCATCCTTCATTCATCACGTCCAATCGTCGTGTCATTACACCCAGGGTGTGAATGATCTACTCCACTTGCTGTCGCAGGGTAGTATTGACGTTAGCTGGTTGGTCCATGGAATTGTAGGTTTGGCCGCTCCTCGTCTTGGGCATATGATGAGGTGCACAGATCGAATCGTGCTCTCATACCAATCTGGTGCAAATGTGAGAAGAAATCTCAATCTCTCATTGAAATCCTCTCAGAAATAGGAAATCTCTTCTCAGGAATCTCTCTAGTTCACTAATTTGGAAATTCAATTGTCAATCCTTTATTGATCCAAAACGTTGGCTATAAATAGCCATAGAAATAACAACTTGAAATGACAACTAGCATAAATTTAGGAACTAAAAAAAAACTAAAATGCATAAACTTCGGAAAGGAAAAAAACAGAAATGCAGATTCTCTTCAAGCTGCTCCATATTTTCACTGGCCAGTGGAGGATTCTTAGTGGCTTCTCATTGACTTGGTCCTCCCATGCGGTTAGCAGCTTGCATCAATAAGAGAGGCAGGCGATTGGGGGGACTTGGTCTAGCCACTCTAGTTTTGCTCAAATACAAGCCAACCCTCAAAAAATACACAGCTCCACCACCAGACCTAGACAACTATCAAGTTAACTAAATTCTTGATACCATCTGTCGACCATTCAAAGAGCCTTCCAATGTGATAGTCATTGTGCCCCCGAGAGGTGGGTCTCACTATTCTGTAACCTCATCTAGTCGGATGCTATCAGAACCAACCCCTCCTATTGAAGATTTGACCGACCTCATAGACATACCACACGTCATCTTCGAACAAACCCAAGATGACATGCTGTCCAGAAAGTTGTCTGCCAATTTGAAGAATGTCAGCCGTAAAGGTTAAAAAGACCTGAAGCAATCTGCGCCTCCACCTCCACATCCATCATCTACTGCTCAGGGTGGAATTACCTTAAAAAGAAAAAAGGGAATCGTACTCGGTCGAACTTTCGAAGAAGGGGAAGGGGACCACATCTCAAGGGGTCAACCTTAAAGACCTCTCCATCAAATCATCAGCGATCAAAGATCAGGACGTCTTGCTCATGCAATAACCCTACCTTCTAATTTGGAGCATATAATGACCACACCTAACCACCTATGGATGTATCGGAGCATTCAGTATGCTCTCTTCGTATATTTCTTGTTTTGTTGCTTCATGGTGTCTTTATATGCCAACCTCATGTTCTGACTTACTTTTGTTGGCATGGGGCTAAGTTCTTCTAGGATACTGGTCGACAGTTTTAGAGAGCAATGGAGAGCATAAAGAATGTAGAAAGGTGGCCAAGACCTATTGCTCCCAAGATGATAAGTCCAAGGAGAATGTCAAGGAGATCTGCACTTGAAACAAGGAGCTAATTGGCGCGAAAAAAAGGTCCTCACCGACTTCAAACAAACGTAGGCGGCATTCAAGGCATCAACCAATAAGATCGCCAAACTTGAAGAAAGCTCTAAAAAGGCCTATGACAAGGGCTATGAAGATACTGGCAATAAGTATTAGAAGAAACTCTACCTTACTGCTAACACTTTCTTTGGGGACGGTTGGGTCTCAGCCTTGAAGAAGGTTGGTTACCGTACGAACTTCGAGCTCTACTCTAGTTTCCCTTGGCCAGGAGACAATCCAGAGTTCTTCCACAAAGATCCGTGTCCCCAAGAGAGTTCATCTTCCGTGATCGGAGACAAGGCTGCCCAGATTACCGACAAAGACGATGATTTCTTTGGCAACCAGACTACTTGAAGATCTACCAGACTACTTGAAGAAGATCTTGCCCCCATTTTTTCTTGACAGCTTGTGAGCTGATCTTGCTTTTAATTATTTTTCCCGATCAAGTTTGTTGTTTTAAAGGGTTGCCTCCCCTTATGTGAATGAAGAACTTGTTATTCCAATCTACTTCTTTAATATTCGAGTAAAACATAACTTGAAAACTGACTCAAGTATTTGAATAAATGTGAACTGAAATTGATCAGTAAGATTTCAAACTGCCAATTTAAATTAAAGGGCACTCTAATTAACATGGGATAACAAGTATGAATTATTGAACTCAACTAGACTAACCTTTTTCAAACTAGAATGATCCAAACACGAAGTATTAATCTGATTGGAAAGGGATTCTTTTCTACAAGTGCATAAGTTCTTATTGCATTCTAATTAAAACTTGGCTTCGACCAAAGCTCACAAAATTTAATTAACCAAATGAACTTTTTCTAAATGGAACTACCTAACAAATTGATTCCTTGACCATGTTTCAGATAATTGATCATAGGTGGCCGAATAATGGCCAGAGCCCAAGCAATCGATATGGCTGACTTGAGCAAGTCAGGTAGCTAAACCATGTCCAAAGCTAAAAAGTTGCTATGGCCAACCTGAGTAGGTCAGATTGCCGAGCCATGGACAGAACTAGGATATTGCTATTGTTGACCTGAGTAAGTCAGGAGGGTGAGTCGTGGCCAGAGCCAAGCAATCACTGCAGCCAACTTGAGTAGGTCATTGGGCAAGTCATGGCTAGAGCTAGGCAATCGTTATGGCTAGCTTGAATGGGTTAGGTGGCTGAGTTGTAGCCAAAGCCAACAAATCACTATGGCCAACTTAAGTAGGTTAGGTGGTCTAGTCATGGCCAGAGCCAGGCAATTGCTTAGTTGTAGAAGAAAACATTAGAGGAGAACATAGGCTGGAAATGGAGCTCTTTAATTATATTTGGACATTTGAAATAAATGATAATATATTCTCAAATTGGTGACATTCTGTGGCCTCCAACCCTTTCTTCCTTCCAAATCTTCCAGCCGATAAGCCCTATTGCCAACTACTTCAGTAACTCTGTATAAACCTTACCAATTAGGATAGAGCTTTCCATCAGCAGGATTCTTTGTAGAAGGCATAACCTTTCTAAGGACAAAGTCACCTCGTTAAAGAACCTTACCAGAACACTTTCACACGAAGCCTTATTAGCTTATATTGCTTGTAAGTAGCCAATTGAATCTGAGCAAGCTCTCCCTTTTCTTCTTGGAAATCTTGGTTCCTTTCAAGATCTGCATCATTAATCCCTTACGTTAAAGCAGTGGTCCAAATGGTGGGCATGCTAATTTCCAGTGGTATGACTGCTTCTATCCCAAAGCCAATTAGAATGGGTTTCCCCTATTGGTCGGTGAGGTGTAGTCTGGTAGGCCTAAAAAACAGTTGGCAGCTCTTCTACCCAGCGACCTTCGGCTTGTTCCAAGTGTTTTATTATGCCATTCGACACTTACTTGTTAGAGATCTTGGCTTAATCATTTGCTTTGGGGATATTTTGGTGTAGAGTAATGGTTATGAATGCTCAAGTTCAAACACAAATCTTTGAAGGCCGAGCTATCAAATTGAGTACCGTTGTCCAAAATTAAACACTAGGGAACTCCATAATCGTGAGTATGCTCTTCCATACAAAACTTTTGGTGTTAGTATCCTTGATAATATTTAATGGCTCTAGATTAATCCATTTGGTAAAATAGTTAGTCACTGTAAGGAGCTAACATCGACCTTCTGGAGCTATAGGCAGTAAACCAACTATATCTAGCCCTTATTGTGCAAAAGGCTAAGGACTGGTAAGAAGGCTCATGTCTTGAGTTGGTTGGTGAGAAATTGGGGAAAACCTTTGGCATTTATCGTACCCTATAGAGTTTCGGATGGCACCCTTTTACATGCAGACAACTAATACCCCTGGGAGGTAACTCGGATGGCCATGGATCACCCCCTGATGAGTGCCCTATAACTTCCCTCGTGAATTTATTTTAAAACATCCTGCACCTGGTTAGGATGGACGCAGAGCAAATATGGGTCACTTAAAGATTTCTTACACAAACTTTAATAAAGGTAGAGCTAGAACCTTGAAGCTTTACTTCTGATCTTGACAGGCTCCTTCTTAGCTTGGGGAAACATATCATCTCTTAGGTACTGAATGAATATATCCATCCAACTCAGTGTGGGAGAGTTCATTTGAATGAATTGTTTAGACACCATTATACTGGGAGAAAGTAGCCTCTCCACTCTGATATTTTTTTATCTCATCGTGCTGGTCAACTACACCCAAACTCACCAAAGCATTTGCTCGACTATTATCATTTCTTTCAACCAGTTTGAGTTCTGCCAAATAAAATTTGCTTATCAAGACCCGAGCTTGCTCATAGTACTTTTCCATGTTGTCTGATCAGACCTCATACTCACTGTTAAGCTAACTAATAGCTAACTGAGAGTTGAAAACCACAATTACCTTTTGAGCATGTTGTCCCAATTCCATTTTGATTTCAATTAGTATTGCCTCATGCTTAATTAGTTTCCCGGAATCAAAACTATACCACATGTTCAACAACTAGGCCTTTTAGGGATGTTAGCACTACCCTAGAACCTGAGCCATTCTTTATCGCAGCACCATCAACCTAAACATTCCATGCTTATTTACTGGTTACCACTATCGTGCTATGGAAATTGACGATAGAAGGGTGAATAAACTCGACTATAAAATCTACAGATACTTGTCCTCTTATAGTTGTTTAGGGGTATGAAACTAATATCGTGGGCCCTGAGCTCAACTATCCATTTTTCTATCCCACCCAAAAAGGTCTAATATCCTCAAAATAGCTTAAGAGGGTGCTTGAAGATGGTTTTCATCGAGTGTGCTAGGAAGTAATGGGATAACTTTCTTAAGGCCATGACCACGGTCGAGATTAGGTTTTCGATTGGGGGTACCTCAGCTCAGCGCTGACCAAAGTCTTACTCACATAATAGATTGGCGTTGAACTTTATCTTTTTTTTTTTTTTTTTTTTTTTTACCGCTAAAACTGTACTAGCCAAATGCTCAGATACCATTAAATACAATTGCAGTGTCTCTTTAGGTTGCTGAGTTGATAGAAGATGATGAGAGGTTAAATAAGCTTTTAGTTTTTCTAATGCTCGTAGCACTCTTCGTCCCAGTGTAAGATACGCTTCCCCTTGAGTAACTTAAAGAAGGATTTACACCAATTAGAAGTTCTATTGATAAAATAGTTGAGTGTTGCTAACATCCCAGTAAGATGCTGGACTTCTTTCACTGTGGTAAGTTAGTGCAGTTTTTGTATGGAAGCAATTTGATCCGAGTTAGGCTCTATTCCCTTCCTTGTTACTTGGTACGCAATGGACTTTTCTGAATTCACGTTAAAGGAACACTTGGTTATACTTAATTGCAAGCTATCTCTATTAAGATTTCCAAACACCTACTTGAGGTCAGACATGATCGAACCTATGTATGCTTTTAACAACCATGTTGTTATGTAGATTTCCATTGTCCTTCCAATCTAAGAGTCAAATGTTTTGGTGACTAGCCTTTGTTAGATGGCTCTAGCATTCTTTACCCCAAAAAACATCACCTTATAACAATAGATCCCTCTAGGTATGATAAAAGACCGTACATAGGGATCTGATGGTAACCTTGATTAGTGTCGAAGAAGCGAATCATCTCATGTCTGGCCGTGGAGTCAACCAGTTAATCAATCTTGACCAAAAGGGAAAACGTTTTTCAAACATGCCTTATTGAGGTCAATAAGGTCCTATTTGCCATTTTTCTTCTTAACGACAATCGTATTAGAGAGCCATTCCAAACAACTTACCTTTCTAAATGTGGTAGCTTCTAATAACTTTCACACGTCTTTAGTTACAATATTGGTATGTACAGGGGAGGATCATCTTCTTTTTTGAATGACTAGATTTATGGTCGGATGTACACTGGGTCTATGTCATATGACTCCTAGTTTGATTCCTGGCATATCATATGTTGGCTAGGGAAAAACCTTCAATTTTTTCGTTAACGGTTGCACCAACGATTGCTTCTTGTATTGGGCAAGTTCCTTCCCATAAGAAAGAACCTCTCAGAACTAGATTCATGGGCGAGAATAGATTTACGGTCTTCGATTACTTTATCACTGGGAACCTAGTTTACATCCTCTAAAATTCGGTGTGTGATCCAATCTGACCACAAACTTAACTTGATTGGGGATGTTCTGCCCATCAATAACAATCGAATAACATTTCTTCGTGGTAACTTGATCGCTCTTTATTGAGAACATCCTTGGAGGGACCACAAACTTGATTATCTGATGGTAGGTAGAGGGAATTGCTTTCATTCTGTGTAGCCATGGGCACCCCATTATGTTGTTATAAGAAGATGGGGCATCCATTATATGAAATATAGTTTAGAACTCGATGGGCCCTGCTCAAATAGGGATCGTGACTCTCTTGAGTTGTAACACCCAATATTTAATTTTGGCCATTTATATATTATTTTAGGCCAATAAAATATTTAGACTAAGGTTGGGTCTGGATAATTAGGTTATTTAATTTTTTCTAAGCCAAGTTTGGCCTGAATTTACTTTGGGTTGGAAAACCAAGCCAAGGGTCTAGTCTTCTTTTTCTTTTCTTCATTTCTTTCTTTTATTTCCTTTTTTTTTTCTTTTGTTTCCTCAAGGGTTCTCAGACATTCCAGAAAAACCATAGAAGAAAGAGGAAAAAGAGAGAAGAGACAAAGTAGATAGAGAAAGTGAGGGTCAGAAGTCAGAGATAGTTGTTCCTTAGTAATTCTAGCGTTGCGATTATCATAGCGATGTTGGATCGTGGTGATTTCGTCTGAGGTGAGAGATACAGAGGAGAAAATTTTTAAAAATTTGAGATTTCTTCACTTTTTCTTCTTATTTCTGTAGATTTGAAGTAGGTGGGATCGATATTTGTATGCTAGATGTTGTTATGAAGATTTTGATATATTATTGGCTTGATTTAGTAAAGTTTGAAAGATTTGAGTTTTTAATATCTAGATGTATATATATACATATATATGTTGGAAACTCACATTGTTTTAGCTAAAGTTGAAATAGATGATGTAGAAATTGTTGTTTTAATATTGTGATGCACATATATTTGGGTACTATTGAATATGGAACCCGAGTTTGTCAAATTTGGCAAAGGTTGATTAGGGAAGACGCTACATGTTTCATATATATATATATATATATGCATAAAGAAGTGAGACTGGGTTAACCTCACTAGAGAAGAGGTCAACACCTTTTGGGTAGAAACACTTTGTTATTTAGAATGTGAAAGGGGTTAATACCTTTTTGGCAAAATGTTTTTTTATGGTTAGAACATGAGACCCTTAAAGGGGTTGACCCTTTTGTGACAAAATACTATCCCTAACAAAATCACGTTTTAGTATTTACTAATGCAACAATTATGTAAGTTATATATGAGATTTAACGACGCTTGAATATAGTATGTTTGGTTTGACGCTGAGAATTATTGAAAAGGATTATTATGTGCAGTTTCTGCTAATTATGAATTGAGTTTATTGATTCGTGGAGAGTGATATCTTGATATTGATGACGTGCCGAGACACAGGTCATGTATGTAGATAGGATCCATGATTTTAAGAAAAAAGATAAAATGAGTTTTCAAAAATATCAGATGATCCTTAGTTTATATATGTAAATAGAGCGTAGTAATTTAGAGTTGGGATATTAATTATGAGATATGATTCTAAAATTTTCTCTAGACAGTATCTAGACCCTACTTGAGCTAAGCAAATGCCTAACTAGGGGTGTAATTCAATTCCCTGGCAGAAAGGGCCAAAGGGTGTAACTCAATCTATAGACACCCCAATATTGCTCCCTTACTTAAAATTTACAATACTTAAAGCTTTTAGTTGAATGATGCTCTACTAATTAACCTTCATTAATTATAAGATGTGTCAAAGTGCTAGAATTCAACAAAGAGAAAACATTCAGCAAAATGACGATTATACTCCTTGAGCTAGGTAGAAATTAAGCTAACAGCCAAGATCAAGGCAAAACATCGGTAGGCTACATAGGCATGTCCAAGACACCAAATTGAGGATCTCTGCATCAAAAGAATAGCCAAACTCTAAAATCAAGGGTCAATTCAGTCCAGAAGAGAAGAACAATATCTACCAACACACCCGAACGATGGTATCAATCGAAATGCCCAGATCAAGTAAAAATAATACAAAAAGATACAAAACATCCCAAGACATGCCTGAATATAGTCCTATTTAGTCCATATCTAGCCTAGACTAGATCCTGTAATGTTAGATCAAATCCACCCAATTAAATCTGCCTCCCAACGGATCCAATTCTATTTGGTTCAAAAAATAGTGGATCTGAATCCGGATGATCTGTCAGATCCTCATTCAAAAATAAAATATTTAAAAATAAAAAATAAATATTTAAAAACAAAAACTTACATGAAATAAAATCAATCATTTTAATTATTTTTAGTCTGCTATATACATATACACACATATATATAAGGCATACATACTCTGCAGGTGCCATGCTGGAGTCACCTCGGTGCTTGGTTCCACTAGGTCGACCCGTCAATGCTAAGAAAGTTTTAGAAAAGACCTCAAACACCAAAGGCAAGGCTCAACTCAGGCTCCCTGACCTGAAAGAGATCGCTGGAATTTTGAAGGATTACAAGGATAAAGTCCTCCTCTTCCCAACCCCCACCGTTCACCATATCCTAATCATCATTGTCGGAATCCACTTCTTCTAACAAACCTCTGCCATAGATGCCATCGTCTTATACTACCCGAAGGTATTCGAGAAACTGGGTATAAAATGAAAAACTGACAAGCTACTTGCCATGGTGGCCGTTGCATTTGTCAAGGGCCCGTTCATCCTCGTTGCAACCTTTTTCTTGGATTAGATTGGGTGAAGGCTGTTATTTTTAAGCACTGTTAGTGTAATGATCCTCTCCCTAGTAGTTTTGGGCTAGAAAATAATCATCGTTAAGAGCCAGAGCCTAAAGCAATTGGTAGTTTTAAGTCCCTTTCCATAATAAATCTCTACTAGGCAAGCCACCTTCAAAAATTCTGTAGAAGATTAATTTGATTTGAGATATTAATATATATAGTTATATTTCTTCATGTTTCATATAACTATATATAGTTATATTTACAAATTTTTTTGTTTTATTTTTGTTGTTAAATGCTGATGGAAGACGTTTTTACGCAAGAGGGGAAGAGAAATTGTTTTATTAGAAATCAATTTATTGGAAAATATTTGTATTTCATGGAAAGTGTATATATATATTAAATATTTTGAATAAAATATATTTTTTATTTTTATAAAATGATGATTTAAAAATTTATTTTTAGGAACATCTTGAATCTGCCAAATACATGGATCTAGACTGGATCTTACAAGTCGGATCCAATTACTTTTGGATCTGGATCATATTTATTGTAATTGGATTTGGAACTGATTCATTTGAACCAAAACAAATTTAGATCCGCCCCATTGACAAGTCTACTAGAAAACATAAAATACAACTCAAAGCAGCTAAAAATATCACTCCATAGGTCATCCAGGCATCGTTGACTCAAAATAGCTCTCACCAACAGGAAAGAAGCTACCGGCACACTAGACATAATTTGAGTGTTCAGATGAAATCAGAATGCCTTCAAATTGCATGAGAATGTCAAGGGTATGTTTCATGAGGTAATGGTATAGCTAGATTTGGTCAAGTCAAACCTTAGGAGCTCGCCATAACCATGACTCAAAAATTCATTAATTATTTATAAAATCATGAAAAGGTCCTAGAGTCAAACTGATGGCATTTTTAGATTCTTTATGCCCAAATATAGTAGGAGAAACCATTTTGGTAGTGCCTCCAAGGGTTGTGCATAAGAACTGGGTGACCTTCTCTCCGTTTTAGTTCATTTTGGAGCAACAGTTTTCAAACAATCTAATTCAGTCAAATACCTTCCTAGTTATGTTGGACATTCTACTAGACCCTTGGAGGCACCACCTGACATTAGGTATGTAGAACCTTTGTGGCAAGCTGTTTTGCCTACCTACATCTGTAGAACGTCCTACCTGTGTAATTTTGCAATTGTGTCTGCCTAAGGCTTCGAGCAAACATGTTTGTCGGTCTTAATGTGGAGAAAAGACTACAAAATGGCCCTGGCAAAGAGTTTTGCCCGTTTAGCGGGGGCCATTTACCACATCTTTTAAAACATAAACAAATACATTTTAAGTCATAATCAAAGCTTAGGTTTCTTAATATACCTATTTTGAAAGTGTCATGTGGTGACTTTAGATCTCCGCATTCAAGCTCTATTTCAAACTCAAAATATATTTGTATTATTTTGTGATCTCAGACACACCATGTCATAACAGATACTCACGACCCATGCTCATCGATCCCGATGTACAAATTCGATCATGATAAGTTCCTCTAACTTTGACACCTATGGGGTTTAACTCAGTTCCTCACTCGTGATATCTATTGAGATATACGTTCTTTGTTAATTATCGATTGGTAGTTTCGTATATCTATAGAGAATATGCACATTGCATTCCATCATTACCCATTGTATGAGATTGCATAGATTATTATTATATGTTGAGATATTAAGATTGTTAATTATAATAATGTTTAATGTTTTAATTTTTGATAATGAGTCAGGTTGTGAATATTGAACAATAAATTAGGAACTATGGTGACCTAATTTAAGAGTTGGGATAGATAGGTTGCTTAGGCTTGAGTATCTTAAGTCCGATCTTAAATTATGAATAATAATAATTATGCTTATTCTTCTAAATTGAGAGTTAAATTATTTATATTATAGATTGTGTGACCTATAGTGTAGGTCTGCTACTTATCCTTATAGTATTATTATTTTGAGAGATATAAACAAAACTATAGCATATGCTTTGACCATGCAGACCTTGGATGGTATCCTTGAGATGATGTTGAACTAGTTTATATCATTCTTCAATTGTTGGTGATATTCTTTAATATTTTTTTATATGAGATTGAAGGACTTTTGTTAATACTTTAATTGATGTTTATGATATTGACTTAACTTGGGCTAGATTTTAATTGGTTTTAATTAGTTCCTATTTTCTTATGGCGTTTGTCCTGGACTATGAGATTAGGGGTGTGACAAAATGGTATCAGAGTGCTAGGTTATGAATATTTTAAGCTTTGGGTAGTATGGCTTACATGTTTTTACCATGTCTTACTAATTTCCTAGTATTTATTTCGTGGGTTAAGGTTTGAGGATTATGGTGTTTTGTACTATGGTTGGTTGTAGATGTGGTTGGGACCAATATTTTTGCCCAAAACAGTGACTGCCAATGAATGATGAAAATTTTATGGAACATTGTAGTTAATAGTAAATTTAGGTGATTGGTAACAGCTCAACGAGCCTAGATGTGAGATTTACAAAGTGTTCTAACAATGGTTCTAATATTGGGAATGAAAATTAGAAGATTGTGAAAATGATAAAGGTTTTGAATTTGAATTCAAGAGGCTTGAATGGCCTAAGCTAGTGATTCATGGATTTATCGAGAGTATATTCCATTGTTAAATGAGGATAGTTGTTGAATGATATAAGAATTTACTTGGAAAATAAAATTAATATAAAAATGGGAAGGAGTAGGTTATCCAAATGATATTAAAGTCTTACTTGGTAAATAAAATTAATATGAAAGTGGGAATGGTTAGGTTATCCACTTAATTTGTCATGATTCTCTGCCATTATAGACTAGTAACGACTGTTTCACTTAAAGACACCGTAGTTCAGGCTTAGGTTGAGGATGGAGCCATGTTATTTTATTCATTAGATAATGTTTATTATGTTGAAAGAGTACTTATTCTGATGGTCAATTTAATGTGAATGAGAAAGTGTCACAAAATTATTATCAAGAATAAGTTGTAAATTTGTGGATGTGTTTACTAAGAAGTAACAAGGGTTACCTTTCTTGGTTGGAGATTATCTTTTTTAAGAACTTTTGTAATGTGTCTTTCCTGCTTTTATTGTGCCATGTTATATGACCTCAATTAAGTCAAGAAATTGCAGAATTTAATATGATGATTTGTTATCCTATAATTTTATTTAATATAGTATTTAGCTGCGAATGCATCATAAAGTTTTGGTTATGTGACAAGATGGAAATTTGGGAGTTGGTGTGGACAAGTTTGTCAAATTTGATAATAATTAGGGATGAGCATTATTTGTTAAAATTTAACAAATCGTTTGACTATGTGTGTGTTAAAAAGGGTATGTTTGAGCTTTGATTATTTGAGGCAAAGTTTGAGCTTAGGTAATTTTTGGGTTGAAGTATTACTATAAATTTTTCGAAGGTTCCGGCTATGTTAGTTAAGCATAACTAAGGTTTAGGATTGATATCCAAAGTTTTATAAGTCTGGTAGGTTTCTAACTGTTTTATTTAAGATTCCTCTCAGTGGGAGGGTACATGTATACAGTTAATTTGGAGGAGAGTAACAAGGACATTTCAATGGGCCGAAGCGTCAGTTGGTTGAGGATCCAATGTTGGTCAATTTAAATAGTGGGTGAGTTACTTAGTATATTGTGATACTTCACATGAAGGTTTTGGTTTTTTCTGATACAAAAAAAATTACATAATGGTATGGATTGAGGTGGTTGAAGCCTTAACGACACTGACGAAATAGTGAAACGATTAGGGTGTGCTTACATCACTAGAGTTTAAAGGTAATTATATATATTGTGTGATTTAAATGTGAAACATTATAAGTGAATGGAGTACTTAGGGGATTACAGTTTTGATATTCATTATTATTTTTTTTGGTATCGAAGTAGTAGCTGATACATTGCGTAAGAAGTTGCAGAGTTTGGCAACTGTGATAGGTTGTTTCTAGTAAAGTATTTGAAAGAATATTAATGATTTTAAAATCTCTTAGACAATAATGATGATACGAGTGAAGTAACTTTTCTTGAGTTTGAGTTATTGTGAATGACACTAATGTTATAGATTAGAGTTATTAAGGTCTAACAGCGAGATTAATTTTGTTAGAAAATGTGGTTCATTAGTTTGCTGACTAAATGGTTGAAGATTGTAGTTTGTTATCGGATGAATATGTGAAATTTAAAAGTTATGTATTTGTACTTAATACAGATGAATTTTGGAGAATGGTGATTTGGAAGTTTCATCACTTAAGGTTTGTAGTCATCCTAGTGGAATGAAAATGTATAAAGATTCAGAATGTCCATACTGGTGGGGTGGTATGAAACATCATGTGGCTAGATTTGTCTCTCATTACTCAACCTGTCATTAGGTGATGGCCGAGTACTAGAGGTTAGTTGTTTCGTTGCAATCATTGCTTATGGGACAGTAGATGTAAGACTACATCGTTATGTATTTTGTTACAGGTTTGCCATAGATTCGTGAAGGCATAAACACTATTAGGGCGATTGTAAACCGGTTAAATAAATTGGCTCATTTTCTTTTTGTTGAAATAAATATTTTCTGAAGGGACGACTATATTTGGGAGGTTATTAGTTATTAGGTACGCCGCTATCAATTGCGTTAGATTGAGGCTCAGTGTTCATAAAGTAGCTTTGCTAGAGTTTGCAGGAAGTACTAGGGACTCAGTTATGTTTTAGTATGGTGTTTCATTCATGGATAGATGGGCTATCAGAGTGAACTACTCAAATTTTAGAGGATATCTCCAGGTCTTATGTATTGATTTTAGGAGAAAAATTGGGAAAACCATTTACTATTGATTAAAATTATGCATAATAATGGTTATTAGGTGAGTATTAGTATAACTTCGTATGAGGTTTTGTATGAATGATTTTAGAGGTCTCTTTTGTGTTGGTTTAAACCTAGAGAAATGGTGACACCAATTGGAACTAAATTGGTGAGAAAGGCATCAAAGAAGATTCAAGTGACCTAACGTAGATTTTGACGACTTATAGTCGATAGGAAAGTTATGCAGATAAATGGAATTGGTTGGAATGCCAAGTTAGAGTTCAGTATTTTTGAAATTTTAACCTAGATAATGTATTGCTTAGTCTAGGAAATGTGGAAAGTTTTACCGAGATATATTGGATTCTTTGAGATGATTGAGAGAATTGACCAGGTGGCATATAGATTGGTGCTTCCTCCACAGTTAGCTCAAACTCTTAGTGTGTTTTGCGTATTGATGCTCTATAATTACATACCAGATCTTTCTCATGTGAATAACTAAGATGAATTGGTTATTGAGGAGTATGTGACTTTTGACAATTTGTCAGTTTGAATAGAGGACATGCTTGAGTAGTTTTTGCATGGCTAGACTATTTATTTGGTTCGTATGTTGTGGCGATAGTGTCAAGCTGAGGAATCCACTTAGGAATGATATTTTGCTGATACGATTGAAATACCCATCCCCTATTTTCTAATTGGGGTATGCTATTTAAATTTTGAGGACCAAATTTTTATAAGGTGGAAGAATGTAAAATCGAATATTAATTTTTGACCATTTATATATTATTTTGGGCAAATAAAATATTTAAATTAAGGTTGGGTCTGGATAATTGGGTTTATTTTATTTTTCCTAGGTAGCGTTTTAGCCTGAATTCGCATTGGGTTAAAAAATTGGGCTAAAAGACCAGACTTTTATTATCTTTTCTTCCTACTTTTTTTTCTTTCTTATCTTGGGGGTTCTCGAGCATTCTAAAAAGACAAAATGAGAGAGAGCAGAGAGAGGAAAGAGAAAGTAGACAGAAAAAGTGAGGGTTGAAAGTCAGAGATAGCTGATCCTTAGTATTTTTAGTGTTTATGATCACTGTGATGGTGTCGGATGGTGGAAATTTCTCCTAATTGAGAGATACGAATGAGATAAGATTTCAAGCTTTGAGACTTCCTTACTTTTTGCTCTTCTTTTCTTTAGATTTGAGATAGGTGGGACTCATATTTATGTTTTGGACGTTGTTATGAGGATTTGATATATTATTGGATTTAATTAGTTAGGTTTGAAAGATTTGAGTTAATATAAATCTAGATGTACATATATGCATATATATGTTGGAAACGCACATCATCTTGAGCTAAAGTTGCAATGGAAGTTGTATAAATTGTTATATTTATATTGCGATGCATATATATGTTGGTATTGTTGAATATGAACCTGAGTTAGCTAGATTTGGCCGATATTAGTTAAGGAAGATGCTACATGTTTCATATATATGTCTAAAGCTGTGAGATGGGGTCAACCTTGCCACAGATAGGGTTGACACTTTTTGGGCAGAGAACACTTTGGTTATTTAGAATGTGAAAAAGGGTCGACCCCGACCCATAAAAGGGTCAACACTCTTTTGGTAGAACATTTTTCTATGCTCAGAACATGATAGGGGTCAACCCTTTGCAGCAAAATACTATCCCTAACAAAATCACTTTTTAATATTTACCAAGGAAACAATTATGTAAATTATATGAGATTTAATTAATGCTTGAATGTAGCATGTTTAGTTTAATGTTGAGAATTATTAAAGAGGATTATTATGTGTGATTGAGCATATCATGTGCATTCGGCTGGGCGATTTCATTCGGTTATGAATTGAGTTTATTAATTGGCTGAAGTGCCATCTTAATGTTGTTGACGTGCTCAGGCACGAGTCATGTATATATACGGGATCCATGATTTTGAGAAAAATGATAAAATAAGTTTTGGAAAATACTTGAATGATCCTCAATCGATTTATATGATTAGAGCTTAGTTTAGTTAGATATGATTATGAGATTTTCTTCGAAATGAACCCTACTTAAGTTAATTAGATGCCTATCTAAGGGCGTAACTCAATTCCCTAGCAAAAGGGATAAGGGTGTAACGCGGTTCCCTTAAGTCTTACATCTGTGGGGGTGTAACTCAGTTTCTCACTTGTGATATATATTGAGGTATATGTTTACCATAAGTGTGAATTTGTGATTGGTTTTTCCACGTGCTTTGCTAATTGTCACATATCCTAGGATAAGGTTGAAGGGAGATGGAGATTAGAGAATATGCATTGGCATCACATTCCATCATTACCCATTATATGAGGTTGCATAGATTATTATTATATGTTAAGATATTAATATTGTTAATTATAATGATGTTTAATGCATGATTTATTGATAATAAGTTAGGTTGTGAACATTGAATAATAAACTAGGAACTACAGTGACCTGATTTCTGAGATAGGTTATATAGGTGGCATAGGCTCGAGTAGCCTAAGTCCGGTCGTAACTGCAGATAATAATAATTTTATTTATTCTTCTAAATTAAGAGTTGAATTATTTATATTATAGATTGTTCGATACAAAGTGTGGGTCTACTGCTTATCTTTATAATATCACTATTTTAAGAGATATGAACATGGCTATAGTATATAGTCTGAATGTGCAAACCTTAGATACTATCCTCGACATGACATTCAGCTGGTTTATATCATTGTTCAATTCTTAGTGATATTCTTTAATATTCTTTTTACATAAGAATAAGGGAAATTTGTTAATATTTTAGTTAATGTTTATGATATTGACTTAACTTGGGCTTGATTTTTTAATTAGTTCCCACATTCTTATGACATCAATCTCAAACTATAAGGTTAGGGGTGTGACACGAGTAGCTAAATAGGAGTAAAACTAAGGTGAATTAAAGGTTAATTGGCTGTAATAAGATCTATCTCGGATAACCAAGCTCCTTAAAGTGCCCATAATACATCACTTCTGAAAAGTTGCCCTAATCAATAAGGATACGACTTACTTTGTAATCGTTCATTTCCATTGTGATTACTAAGGTATCATTGTGTAGTTCCTAGATGCCTTCTAAATTATTATTAGTGAAGTTGATTTCTTGGTTTGGTTCTGCTCTTGACTTCTTGCGGTCATGAGCTGATGTAATGCCCATACTCAACACTTCTTTTAGATGAGCCGTCTTTTTGTACTCTACAAAAAACTTGATTTCCTCTTCCTAAGATTCATAGCCTAGGTGTACCACATTTGTGACCCTCTGTGCAAGTCTATCATTAGGCTTATGAGAATGTTCTTCCCTAACTAGTCAAGCAGGTTGCCCTTATTCCGTTGTTCTCTCCTCATTAACATAATCACACAAATGGCCAGCACACACTAAATCCTCTAAATGATGCTTAAATGCGTGATACTCCTCAAATTGGTGCCATTTATTCTTGGGGCAAGAGTAATGTGATTATACTTGAAAAAGGTAATTATACAACTCAAATTTTATCATTAAAATTGGTGATTTTCATATTATTTTGAATTTTTAGAACCAAATTGTCTCTTACGTTGATCTCTTTTGATATTACAGGTTTGATAGGATTGTAAAGGAATAAAAGAGCTTAGAAGGTCAAAGAGAGAAAGCTTGGGAATGTTGAATGACATGATGATTAACACTCTCTGTTGTCAGACACTAGTTCTCCCATCTGGACAGCAAGGAAGGCCAATTTAGAAAGCAGCAGCTAAATAAAAACTTAATTGCTCTCTACCATTTGAATAAGATTCTAACCATCCAGACACCACGGCTTAGTTTCATTTTAGTTTTCAACGTTACAATGATATACTATAAAAACTCATATAATGCTCATAGACAAGAGCAACTGTCCATATTAGTTTTCTAGCAATAGGTTTTCAAATAGTTCATAGAGTTCTTGAGAGCTTTTCAGATCCAATTTTAAATCGCTTTTCATTTGAAGATTGAAGATTGCTTGTTCCTAGTCAATTTGACGGAGTTTTCTTATTCTCATCCTTTATTTGTTGTTTTAATTTCATTAACATGCCAGGTTAGATTTATATCTTGGTTTTACCTATCAATGATGGGTAGGGTGATTATTTAGTTGATTAGATGTGCTCATACCATGCATACAAGTTTACCCTTGTGTGTGGGGTTTGATTCTAGATTCTATTTGCTTTTCTTTCAAGATCTTTGAAGACATGCGAGATTGAGTATACTTTCTTGAAATAACTGATAATCTTGCATTCTTAAAACTTTTAAAAGAACTTGAATTTATAGGAATAGAATCTAGACCAAAGATAAAATCAAGATTGATCTTCCAGTTTTCTAATCTTAAACATGATTTTAAGACTGTATTTTAGATAAATTGATTTTCACGATAACATTGTTTCAATTTATTTTTTCTAAATATGAATCTTGAAAAATGTATTTGTTTTGACATCCAATTAATTAAATAAGTAGCCCTACCTAGATTTGTAGATTGAACCAAGGTTTGTTTAGATTTGAATTTTATAAAATTACTCATTGTTTTTAGTGCCTTAGATCAATCATCAAATTTCTTATTAGTTTAATTTCATAGAAGAATTTAATTTGGAATTTTAATATTCTATTTTGGTTATTTCCATTATTCTAGTTATCGTTACTATTTGCGTGTTTAATTCTCAATTTATGTTTAAATTTGATTAGAGTAAGTCATATCTTCACCAAAATTCACTCTAAACCCTTACTTTTTATTGCTTTCATTAAAGAACTCAGTAGATAATTTCACCAAGTGTAAGCCTTAGGAATTGAATTTAATAGGTTCTCTGTGGATATGATATCAGACTTACTGAGTAAAACCTACACTACACATTTTTACATTTAGGAGATTTACACTGCAATATTGTAAGGCAGTCATAATACAAAGATTGTTCTATTTTGAACGGTCACCCTAGCATGGCCACACAAAGTGTGCCTTATCTTTAATATCTGGCAAAAACTTGAAGATTGGGAATTTGAAGATCGTGTGGATGACTCAGAACACATCCTTTTACTATAATCTTTGGTTCGTTTCCGATCGTTGTCATAGGGTTAGACTTTCTCCTTCTCTTTTCATGGGACCTCCTTATCCATACTCCTTGCTTCATCATCAACCTTGGAATACTTCTTAATTCGGTTTATGAGGTTAACCAAGTCATCAACTAGTCATTTTGTCAATGAGTGTATAGTTTTTCATCTTGAGGAAGGCCAAGCTTGAAGCAGGCCACGACGACTTGCTCAGAGCAACCCTCAATCTCATTATAGGCCTCAAAGTAGCACCGAGCATAATCCCTCAAGCCCTTATTTCTACCTTTTTATATAGTCATCAATGTGTCCACCAATCAAGGTCACTTAGTATTGGTAATGGAACAGGTGATAAAGGCCTCTGCCAATTAGGACCAGGTGTTGATCGATTTGAATTCCAATTTGTCCAACCAGTGTAGACTTTGTACATAAGTTTATCATTGTAACTTCAAAGGAAAGCACTTGCTTGTATTGATATATGTGTCTAACTAGATCAACCGTACCATCGTAGAGTGTGAACCTTGACGGAGTGAATCTCCAAGGGGCTCCATCAATTCAATGCTATCCATAAATAGAGAAGTAGCAATGCAGTTGAGAGCCATTTTAGCCAGGTGGTGAACAGAATACTCTCCTCGATGGTTGGCATGCTCAGCAAGCTACTTGATCTCCCGATCCTTCAAATGAGCTCTATTCTCTTCAACTAGCTTGTTCACTGAGAGGTGTGCCCGTTTGGAGCACACCTCATTCCAACGAGAGTCTAAATTGTACTACCTCTCCGATCTTCACCCATGAGAAAAATGTGAGCAACTTAATGATCGGGGTCACTTTCTTCTGTGCTCTGGGTGGGACTCTTTCCCCTAGGTTCTTGCCAAGAATGCTCTGAATCCCAAGGCCATGGGAGTTATAATTGAACTGATGGCCCCCTTCTTGTGCCTAGGATTGCCCACAAACAATCCTTGTTGATTGTGAAGGATTTGTAGCTCGTGTTTTTAACAATGTATCTCTACCTAAAACTGGCTCAGAATGAGCCCGTTCTAAACAAGAAGTTTGTAATTTACAGCTCGACGATTGATTGTACTATAAAGCATAATCATAAACTTTCAAACAGGATTTGTTATGTAACTTTAGACCATAAATGAATGGAATTATGTTTTTAATTGCAGTTAAGAAGTTTTAATTTGATTTGTAAGAATTAAAACAAAAAATTGGACAAAGAGAAGTTAACACAGCAAAGCAGTTCGGACACATGTTCGGACAAACTCGTGTTCGCAAGCTTGTTCGAACAATAGAAGGTACAACGGAATGCTAAGTAGGAAAAATTTACTAAGTTTCAAAACTTATTCGAATAAGCCTTTGTCTCAACACAGGTTCAAACAATAGAGGATATGAGAAGGAGAAAAGAAAGAAAAATTTCTATGTGGAAATTTTTTTTTTGAACGAATGTCCGAACCACCCTCTATTCAAACCAGCATGCTAACAATAGAAGGGCAGAAGAATTTAGAGAATAGAAATTCTACTAAGTATGGGAATCATGTTCGGACTTTGGTCCAAACCAACTTGTGTTTGATTATGCATTAGGTCAACAGTGAGCAAACAAAGATTGAACTGAAGAAAAAAATATTAAGTGTTGGAATCATGTTTAAACAAGCGTCTGAACCATGTTCCATTCAAACATGTCTGCTAACCGTAGAAGGGTTGCCAGGATTCTAGATGAAGAAATTAGTTAAGTCCCAAAAGTGTGTTCGAACCTTTGTTCAAACAAAGAATTCGTTCGGACAAGCATTTGGACCAACTAGCGATACAAAGATTTTGTAATTCAATTACAAGTCGGAAGGGCAGTTTTGTACATATAAAACATAAAATATAAATACTGAAAGATAGGTCGTTTGGAGTAGCTTTTCATACATATAATACATTTTTCCTTAATTTCATTTTCGAAACAGAGAAGTAGGCAGAGAACCTAGATCTAGGAGTTATTTCAATTCAATTTATTTTTAGATTTTCATGTTCATTGTGTCACTACTGGATCCACATGCTGGGGTCGATAAGCACAAGTCGTGAGCCTTTATTGTGACATGGTACGTCCGAGATCACCCAAATGTGAAAAACCATGTTTTATTTTGAAATAGGGTCTTGATGACAAAGACTAGGAGTTGCCACCTAACACTTTCAAAAGGGGTGTGCTAAGAAACCCGAGTTCTGATTGTGATTTAAAATGTTTTGGTTTATATTTTTGCAATATATGGCAAATGGCCCTTTTTAGTGACTCTCGTCTAGTCTACGCATTAGACAAAGTGGGTCCTAAGGTTTTGCTACGTACAAAAACCATTATGCCTGAATATCTAAGGATATCCAGAGTCCCTTTTCACTCTTTACAGTCTTTATCTCATAATATAATACTCTAGTTTATGATGATCATAGCATACAACTCATGAATGTGAATGTGTATAAAATGTGAGGTGGCTGAGCTTAGCTCATGTGTGCAATTGTACTGTAATGTCTGCTTATGTGCCAGTAATTTACCTTAAGGGGTTCTTGGAGTTTAGATATGTAGACTCATGTAGTCCTCATGGATGAATATGTGTGTGTTGGGATATAGTGAGTATTGAAGATGGTTTATAAAGACCATAGTGACTAGACTGCTCTATACTTGAGCTGCCTACGTACCTTGTAAAAAGATCATGTCAAACATAGTTTACACTTAAGGTGGTTTGAGCTATATACTGATGTGATGTGAACTGTTATGCAGATGTGAAAGCTTAGCTCTGGTGCAAGTGATGGTTTATGAAGATCGTAAAGACCACACTTGACCGACCTTCAAATGTGTATGGGTTCTACCTCTCGAGTGCAAGAGAGTGGTCGTTGTTTTACTTGGTGACAACCGAGGTCATCTCCACAGGGAGGGCTTTGTTAAAAGCCCTAGACTTGTTTTCTTTAGTTAGTAGGTGAACCTAAGTTAATCTAAACTAACTTTGGATTTATGGGATGCTCAGGTATGGGTTGAGTTGAGAATGGTGGAGTGAAGGATTTGTAATTCTAAATTAAGGTAAAAACACTACAAATAAGATGACTAAGACAATCTTGACTTCGTACCAAATCTGATAGTGGGATAGTAGTGGTTTACTCAAACACATTGATAACTTAACCTAACAGATGCACATGCATTGCTATGTCATAAGATATATCACTAAAACGTAATTTATGGAACTCAAAGTAAGCGGAGGCTTTTTAAATAAGTTTCAGACTCTCCGGGATATTGAATCGACCACCTAATGTGCATGAGTGTCAACTCGTAACTAGGCTTCATTATAACACGGTTGAATCGATTTCTTAAGAAAACCTCAAGTTATGGTTTTAGGAAAATAGGTTCTAAATCATCGGGCCATTGAATCAAATATTTGGTATACACGAGTGGCCACTCGTAACCAAGTAATGATTGTAACACGGGTGATTTGGTTTCGTAAGTATATGGTGATTTGGGTTTTAGAAAATATATTTCTAACTCACCAGGACATTGAACCAAACACTTGGTGTGCACAAGTGAAAAGTTGTAACAAAGCAATAGTTATAACATGGGTGAGTTAAGTTCGAAAGAACCTCAGCTTAATATGAGATTCCAATTAGATATCAGAAAGATATTTCATTGTAATAAAAATTCTTTTATGTTTAAGTTCACCAACTACCACACCACCTTCAATGGCTTGAAGCCAAGAATAAATCTAGCCTAACATACTAGAACTTCGAAAAGGAAAATATAGTTGTAAACTATCAATTAATGTAAACCAATTAAGTACGAAGCAAAAACGAAAAAAAAGAAATACTACGAAATAGAAACAAAAGCTAAAAAGCAAAAACAAAGTACTACGAAATAAAATTGAAAGATAAAAAGCGAAGACAAAGTAATTGCTATTGAAAATATTGAAAAATAAATCACTTACACGCAAACCCTAGGAGAAAAATGAACGAACCTACCTTACAAAAGCTTAGTGACACCCTAATGTGCAAACATAAAGTTGCTAATCTCAAAGCAATGAACTTTTATGCATAAACCCTGGCCCTAATGAAATATTGCAATCTAAAGCTCTCCTCAAATGTCAGAAATTCGGCCTATTTATAGGGTTACAACAATTAGGGGTAAAAAAGGTAATTTTACACTTTAAAATGAAGTCAAAAATCTGTTGGAGAAAGTCCACAGACACCCAAGAACTTATTAACGTGCAGCCAAGGTAACTGCACACCCAAGTGTTTGACAAAAGTCTTGGCTGACGAGCAGAGGTAGTAGCTCTCGGTGGGTGGCCATGAACAAAGATAGTCGGGCACCCAAGATTCTCGGGCACCCAACAGAGAAATTCTTGGGCACCCAAGATTTCGTACGCCTAATAGAACACATTCTCAGGTGCCCAAGATCTCGTGTGTCCAACTGAAGAAATTCTTGTGCGCCTAAGTTCTCGTGTGCCCAAGACCTTGTGTAGTCGTGTGCTCACTGCAAGCCTTTCACTTCTTAATTGATTTTCTTCTTTAAACTTATAAATTGTCTTTATTTGGGTGTTTTCCTTTCATACCCCTACAAAACACACGAAAACAGTATAAATAATAAAAACATATTAAGAATGAATTTTACTTGATAAAATATTCATAAGAAGAGTGTGAAATGAAGTTAAATCCAGAATGATTGCGAGCAATCACACCCCCAACCTAGACAATACTAGTCCCTAGGAATGGAAAGAATTATGACCAAGGAAAAAATTAATGCATACCAAGAAAATTCATATTATTCAATTGAAAAATAAAACCAACAATTCTAACTAAAAGGGAGGTCCATTTTCATAGGAGAGACGCGGCCACACTTAGCGTGTGAGGCAAGCCCTTTAAACCCCTAGGTTCCCTTTAATGGACGAGTAAGGTCTCGTGAGAGTTTGCTGTGATGTTACCCACACACATCTACGAAATGGCCTCAAGATGTCAAAAAGTGATTAAGATGAAAAAATGAATCTCAAGTTCAAGTCCAACAAGTCACAAAATTTAAATGTCAGGTGTAATTCCCAATTGTTAAGCATAAATGCATGGGCTATCAAGATAGGAAGAGCATGTGTGCAAAATTATTTCATTCATTCAACACAGTTGTAAGAGCATAAATCGAGCTATGTTTGAACTTCAAATACTCACAATGTACCACTCATAGAAAGAAATTCACTCATCAAGGGTTCACACATACCTATTAGCATATGATGTTAATCTAATTACACACAACCCTACAAATAAGTAAATGAACTGAATTGGAGTTCAAAGTGGACAGCTCATAACAATGTTCCAGTGCATGGGTGAGAGATTAGACCACACAACCTGCACAAGACCACTACAAGCACAATACAAGAGTTGCTTGCTTAGAATCTGCTAGGTCTTTATTTCAGTTGTAACTTGCCAAGGGTTATGGTTAACAATGGAGGATATGGAAATCAAAGCACAAGTCTTAGGAAATGAATGTTTAAGTGCACACAAGTCCCAATTTATCCAATTTCTAAACCCTAACAAGAATCCAAAAAAAAAAAAGCTTATTCACAAACTTATAATCTACTCTTAGGACATTGTCAAATATGACGATATAATGCATAAGTCCCACAATTTTACAAGCAAAAAGAAATGAGAAATATTTTTTTATTTTTTTATTTTTTATTCTTCTTTTTCTTTTTCTTTTTCATTTTTTTTATAAATTGAAGTATACATCAGCTAAATTTTCCACCCAACATTTCCTCTCAATATGCTCTCAAAAGTTTCCATTCCAAACCAAAGTTCACATCATTGACAGTAAGATACTCTTACAACCCAAGACATGTGAAGGTAAGGTTTAAAGTGTGTGAATAAAGGGATAACATATGAGGTGGAAACCAAGAAAAGAAATATACCACACACTTTATTAAAAGGCTTCAAGTTGGTTCCTAAGATAATTGATAATAAAAAAAGAACAATAAGGCTCAAAATAACAAAGAGGGCCTAGCATCACATTCTAAACTTACAACAACTCATATTAAGCCAAGTTAAACTCATGCAAGTTTATGTGATGCAATTAGTGCATTGAAAACCAAAATGAAGAATAAAAGAGCTGTGATTATGTGTAACCTCTCAAGAAAAGAATAATAGGCTCAAAAGCTCACCATTAAGAGATATAAGTCTCCATCTAGTCCAATAATGCTCAATTAACCATTGTTAAACAAAAATGCACAAGGTCATGACACACTCAACTTGAACTAAGTTTCCTATTAAAGTTTGAACAAGATTCACTCATCACTTTCTCACTCAATTCCATAATCAACTAAACCAAAAAGGGCAACATGCAAGAACAAAAATACTTACTTATGCATTCTAGCTCAAAGATACTCAAAAAATTTTAAAATTTGAGAACATTTTTTTTTACACTAAAATATTTTTAAAATTTGATAATTTTTTTGGACAATTTTAGCACAAATGAGGGTCATCATGCAAACTCTATCATGCAAACGCTACCCCCAACCTAAACTAAACATTGTCCTCAATGTGAGAACCATGAAAAATAAGTGGGTCCATATTGTGCAAAGTGAGCATAATGAATGAGCATAAAGATTATTCAACATAGAACATAGAAGTTAAGCATGTACCCATTATTTAAGCACTTAAGTTATCACCCAATACACCCTCCAATCTAGAGTCTACAACACTCCTAATAACCACTTATATATATAGGAAATACCAAACATGGAAGTGTAAGACTAAATAAAAAAGGAAGAGAAAGGATATCACCTCAAGAGTTCCTTTATTTGAAGAAAATAAAAGCAACTATTTAAGAGAAAAAGTTGGAAAGAAAACAAGAAAGAAATAAAATGAGAATAAGACAAAAGAAAGAGTTAGTACAAAAAAAAGAAATAAAAATGAAATAAAAGAAAATAAGAGAAGAAAATCAAACAAAAAAGCAATAAGGAAAAGAAAAATCTAATCTAGTATGTACAAATGAAAGAAAGAAAAGGGTTATCCAACACCTTCTCTGGCCCATGCGTCGACAAATGGTTTATGAAATAAAATGTTCTCTTCAGGCCTATAAAGCACCGAAGGTGGATGCTTCTTGAGTGTGAAACACATCGAGAGATGAAGGGTTAAGTAAGGTTCATGAAACCTCAGATGTGGCCATAATGCATGTAATGACGTGGAAATGGTGGGTGCAATAAGTCTCTCGATGCCTAGAAAATCAATGTAATCTCCCCTAATGTCTACTACCTCCCCTTGATGAAGATCGGTCACATGATCACTCACAATCCCCGGAATGAACTTCTCAGGTGGGGCTGACTTAAGAGGTGAGAAGTGTGCAGCACTCTTAACCTTAGGAGTATACTAAAGTGAACTAAGGTCAACCAGCTCAATAAATTACTCCTTGGGCCATTTGATATTCAAATGCTCATTTGGAGTCAAAAGTCTTTTAATCCGGCTCGGGGTGGTTGGGGTGGTTTGAGCCATAAGCTCAGTAGTAGGTAAGGATTGCATGTTGCCCTGACTCTCAATAGGTGGTAAAGAATTCTCCTGAATAGGAGAGTCCACAGGTAAATGAGAAAGATGCTTATCCCAACTATCATCCCTAATGTGATTAGGCTAAATGTCCCACTCGATGTCTAGGGTCTCAAATTGTGCATCCTTAGGTTCACCAAGCCAGTAATCTTGGGGCTCCTCAAACTGGCCCTCACTGAGTGGAACAAGTTTGAGACATGCAAAATCCAAATAATTAGGCTCCATGCATGTGCTACTTACAAACGATGGTTCATAAGAATCAAGTAAAGTAGGAGTATACGGGAAAAGGTCAGTGTGGTTTTCAAGTGTATGAGGTTCAAAACTAGGTTCAAGTCTTTCCCATGGCCTGGTGTGTTCATAGAAAAATTCAACGAATGACCATGACTCACTCGGGGTGAGATCAAGAAATTCCCTACCCAAGACTATATCAACTCACAAGATAGAGTATTATATACTAAAACTAGGATGTCCCTTAACTGTAATCTATGACTTGAGAAAGTGCCCAAAAGTATGTTAAAGCTCTTCCAGCATTTATAAAATACTTCACCCCTCTTTCGATAAAAATTTTTGATTTGAAGGCTATGGGCGAAGGTTTGATGAATAGGGAGGAATTTCTTAATAAAAGCTTGACAACATTATTCCCAAATGGTCCATTCACCAAAAGCATAGCACCAGTTACCCGCCTCACTTTGTAAAGACAAAGGGAAAAACATAAACCCAAGTCTCTTACTCATTCTAAGATCATCACATAAGCCACGCACAACCTGAAACCTATCAAGGTGAAGACATGGGTCTTCCTCCTCGTGTCCGAAGAATTGGGGTAATTGGTGATAAGTTTCTAATGTATATTCATATCCAAATTGGTCACTTAAAGACTCTATATAGGATTGGGCATCAAAGGAACCATGAGTGAAGTAACCAAAATTCATGTCCATAAGAAGAAAACAAAAAATGAAAACTACACTAAAATGCAACCTAAGTTAACTAACATGCAAGCTAGACTATATGATTTGCAAATGAATATGTTACAATGCAAAAGAAAGAAAACTACTAATAAAAAGATAGAGGAAAGAAATAATTCATCCAATTTCTTAAGTGAACTCTCCTTTACTCCCTAGTCTAGTGCTTAGTTGCCCTCCCCGGCAACGGTGCCAAAACTTTGACTGATCCTGAAATGTGTTCCGGTTCTACCTCTCAAGTGTAAGAGGGTAGTCATATGTTTACTCGGTGAGAACCGACGTCATCTCTATAGAGAGGGTTTTGTTAAAGCTTTAGACTTATTCTCTTCAGTTTGTAGGTGAACCCAAGTTAATCTAAACTAACTTTGGATTTATGGGATGCTATGGGTTGAGTTAAGAAAGGTGAAGTGAAAGAATTGTGATTCTAAATTAAGGTAAAAACACTACAAATAAGATAAAAAAAACAATCTTGACTTCAAACCAAATCCGATAATAGGATAGTAGTAGTTTACTCAATGCATTGATAACTCAACCTAGCAGATGCACATGTAATTCTAGGTTGGAAGATATTTCATTAAAATCTAATTTATGGAACTCATAATAAGCGGAGGCTTTTGAAATAGGTTTTGGACTCAACTGGACATTGAATCGAGCACGTAGTGTACACGAGCGTCAACTCGTAACTAGGCTTCAATTGTAACACGGGTAAATCAATTTTTTAAGAAAACCTCAAGTTATGGTTTTAGGAAAATAGGTTCTAAATCACGAGGCCATTCAATCAAACATATGGTATACACGAGTGGCCTCTCGTAACCAAGCAATGATTATAACATGGGTGATTTGGTTTCATAAGAAAACCTAATTTGGGTTCTAGAAAATATATTTCTTACTCACCAGGACATTGAACCAAACACTTAGTATGCCCAAGTGAAACTTGTAACCAAGCTATAGTCGTAACACAGGTGAGTTAAGTTCGAAAGAACCTAGCTTAATATGAGATTCCAATTAGAAATCGGAAAGAGATTTCAATGAAAAGAATATTCTTCTATGTTTGAGTTCACCAACTACCGCACTACCTTCAATGGATTGAAGCCAAGAATAAACCCTAGGTAACTGCACACCCAAGTGTTCAACAAAAGTCCTGAGAGACGAGCATAGGTAGTAGCTCTTGGCGAGCGCCCACGAATAAAGACAGTGGGGTGCCCAAGATTCTCGAGCACCTAATAGAGAAATTCTTGGGTGCTCAAGGTTTCGTGCACCCAGCAGAAAACATTCTCGAGCACCAAAGATCTCGTGCACCCAACAGAAAAAATTCTCGTGCACCCAAGATCTCGTGAACCTAAGACCTAATGTAGTCATGCGCCCACTACAAGCCTATCACTCATTCACTGATTTTCTTTTTTAAACTTCTAAATTATCTTTCTTTGGTCGATTTCCTTCCATACCCCTAGAAAATACACAAAAGCAGTATAAATAATAAAAATATGTAACGAAATGAATTTTACTTAATAAAATATTCATAAGAGTGTGAAATGAAGTTAAAATCCACCACGATTGCAAGCAATCAGCACTCAAGCTACATGCTTGAGTTGCCAACGTACCCTTCTAAGAGATCAGGTCAACATAGCTTTGCTTTGATTTGATCTATTGGGGGGGATGACTGAACTCAAGCCTTCTGCTCGAGCTGCCTTTGTACCCTTTTGAGGGATTAGGTTTACAAAGCTCTAACTTGTTTTGAACTATAGTGGAATGACCAGACTCAAGCCTTTTCCTCAAGCTACCTACGTACCCTGTTAAGGGATCAGGTCCACATAGCTCTAAATTGTAGGAAGAAGCCTAGGTCTAGAGATGTGCCTGGTACCCACGAATGAGTGTCTGTGATTTGGGAAAGGAATTCAACTCAAATTGAGAGCTTGATTCCTGATGATGGTAATCTAGCCTATATGAAAGGTCTAGGGGCCTACGGTAATAGGAATGATTTAGTTTCTATGATCATGTATACTATGGACTTGTTATATGTGATGACACTATGGATGACAATTCAAAAGTGCAAGTTAGAATGTTTAAAGGAAGTCATGACTTAGAGATAAATGGCTTAACCAATCCTAAGTCATTTCTAGTTTCTAGAGCTTTGCTCATTCATGGTGAATGCTCTGCACTGATAAGTCTTTGATTTCTCAGTCTTTGTCAACTCTAGTGGGTGTGTGCTTGCATGTTTGAATGTATTTAAACATGTTAAGATATGTGCAACTATGTCTAAACATGATACATGTTAAGTCAAACCAAGTCCTAGCATGGTAAATAATGTCCCAACATGTTATACTATGATATGTGATGATAAATAAGCAAGCCAACATGGAATAGCATGAAAATGGCATGGTATAACATTATGTAATATGGTAGTATGATATGTGAGCATGGTATACGTTGATAATGACAAGGTATAATATGGAAAGGATGACATGGCATGGTGAGTATGATATCTAGCATGGCCTAGCATGGTAATGTAATAGTGCACATGGTATTATGACAAGATATAGCATGGTAAAATGATGGTATGGCATGTTAGTATGGCATGGACATGTTATTTATATGATGTTTGAATTTTGTAAAATTTGTGTCTGGTATATCCAGTCAATGTCATACATCGAACATAACCTGGTCATGAGTTATGATCTAGATTTTCACTAACAAATTTTTTTTACATAATTAAAACTATTCTATTCTAATTATGTAAATAAAATTGAATAGAAAGAATAAAACTTCTAGAGAAAGAAAAGTATACCAAACTTTAAACTCTAGAGCAAGAAAGATTAGAACTCCTCTGAAGCAACTTGAAAACTCCTTAGAGTGGCAGACAATTTTAGAAAGGAGAAGAGAGGGAGGCCAAATGAAGAAAAGAGGGATGGCCGAATGGGATAAGAAAGAAAGGAGTGGCCAAGTGGGGGATGAAGAAAATTAGAAGGATAGGTCCCTATTATAGACTTTTTTGGTACCAAAGTGTTTGTATATTAGGTGAATGAAAGAAGTTTGCATAACTTGGTATTCAAACAAGTTTCAAATGATAATAAAACCAAAATGTTTTATAACAAACTTTACAAGCTTATTTGCTAAAAAAAATGAGCAAAAAGGTTTCAAAAACAAAATAGAGAAGCAAATTTGCAAAACAAAATAAACAAACAAACTTGAATAACAAGTTTGGCAAAAAAGTTTACAAAACATGCTAGGCAAACAAGTTTGTAAATTAAAGGATTCAAAAATATTTGCAAAACTTGTTTTACAAGCCTCTTTGCTACATAAGACAGGCAAATAAGTTGGCAAAACAAGTTAGATGAAGATGTTTGCAAAACAAGTTGGGTGAATTAGCTTGCCATCAAGATAGGCAAAAAAGCTTTAAAAAGGCCAAAAAAGTGGGCCGTTTAGCCTGAGCCCTTGGCTTGGGCCATGTTTTGCAAAGTTCGGGGTTTACCTGCAAAAGTTCAAACCATTTTAAGACATTTGGTGCAATTTTCAGGAGATTCTAAGATCTCGCAGGTATTTTTCAGAGTGATTTAGACCAATTCTGGAATCGAATTGTGTTCATTTGAAAATTATTACATCAAAACTGACTATAACAGAGGCAGGGTTGGCCAATCCTTTGAGTAGATTCTTGAAGGCACCATCAAGCTAACTCCTCCTACCATTTTTGAGTATGAAGAGTCCAACAATTCCATCTGCACGACTTCAAGACGCTTCTAAGCTATAAAATGCTAAAGAAAAATTAAGTCAGGGTTTTGGAGAGACCTCCTAAAGTTTGATTTGGCCAAACCTAGCTATGCCATTACCTTAGGGATGAAACCTTGATATTCTTGTGCTATTTGAGTGTATTTCAACTTCCTATAGATGCTCAAATTATGTCTAAAGAGCCGGCAGCTTCCTTCTTATTTGTAAGGGACATTTTTAGTCAGTGGAACCCAGATGACCTCTCTAGCGTGTCTTAGGAATTCAAAGAAACCTAGAAATTTATACCTTTTTGCTTTTATCTAGGCATTCTAATTGATGCTATCCTTCGGGTGCATTAGTAAAGGCCATTCTGGACTTCTAGACCGAATTGACCCTTGATTCTGGATTTTGGTTCATTCGTGGATACTGGACTAATTTGTTTGTTGTCTTAGATATGTCTATACAGTCTAGTGGCCACTTGCCTCGATCTGAGTCTTTAGCTTCACTTCTTTCTAGCTCTAGAGGTAAAATTGGTATTTTGTTGATTGTTCGCTTTCTGTTGATTCTGATGCTTTGACCTATCCTGCGATTAAGAAAACTTAATCAATAAAGCACCATTCAATTAAAAGTACTAAATAATGTAAATATTAAATGAAGGGGCAAAATTGAGGCATCAACAACTGCCTTTTCTTTTCTATCTTAGCCTGTCTAAGGTAGAAAACGAAAATGAAACAACCTTATAGCCTAGTTGATGCCTCACACTTCGACAATTAAAGGAGTGGCCTTCTTGACTTTGGGGATGTGTTTGTGCCTCGCACTTATCTTTGGAAACTGATTTTCTCTCTTGGCCTGATTAAAGAGTTATGCTTTGCATTTGACTCTAAAAAGAAATCTTAAAAACAAAATTAGCAAATGATAATTTACATTGCATTTGTCTTAAAGAAATAAGCCTCACTCATAAACCTATGTTTGGCACTATCTCAGAGGAAGGGAGTTTTGCTCCCGGACAAGTGAATGGTCTTCTATCTAATCATTAGATTGAGCCTTACTCTATGTGGTTTAGTAAGGTGAGGAGCCTTACTTTGTCTAAACTGGTCTAGTGAGGAACCTCGCTCTTAAGACAAGTCATATTTGGTCTAACAGGGTAAAAAGCCTTGCTCCTGAATCGGTATCTAATCCTATGCCTCGTATTGGTTTAAAAAGGAAACCTAGTTCCTAGGTTGACATCTAATCTTATGCATAGCACTGTATTTTGAGAAGAGAGCTTCGTTCCTTGACAATATTCTGGGAAAGAAGTACGAATTCCTAGGTTGACTCTGAATTCTATGGTGGATATAAGACTTTGAAAGGGAGTTCTAACTCAAGATTTGACTCTGAATCTTATCGTGGACATAAGAATACGGAAATGGAGTGCTAACTTTAAGATTTGACTTTAAATCCTATTGTAGGCATAAGAATACAGAAGGGACTACTAACTCTAAGATTTGACTCTAACTCCTATGGCATACATAAGACTATAGAAAGGGAGTTCTAACTATGGGATTTGACTTTAAATCTTATATTGGACATAAGACTATAGAAGAGGAGTTCTAACTCCGGGATTTGACTCTGAATCCAATTGTGGACATAAGACTACAGAAGGGGAGTTCTAACTTTGAGATTTTAACTTTGAATCCTATGATATACATAAGACTACAGAAGGGAAGTTCTAACTCCAAGGTTTTGACTTTTAATCCTATGGTGGACATAAGACTACAGAAGTGGAGTTCAAACTTTGGGATTTGACTAGTAAGGAGCTTCGTTCCTGAACTTAGCTCTATCTGCTCTAGTCTAGTGAGGGAAGTATAAAATGGAGGAACCTAACTTTATCTAGTTTGGTAATGAAAATGAGAAATGTAAAATAGGGACCCTAGCTCTATCTGGTAATGGAAAATCTAAAGTAGGGACCCTAGCTCTATCTAGTCTAGTCTGGTAAGGAGCCTAGCCCTATCTAGTCTGGTTTGGTAAGGAAGAAATCTAAAATAGGGGAGCCTCACTCTATTTGGTCTACTAATGAGAAATCTAAAATTAGGGAGCTTAACTCTATCTGGTCTGGTAATGAGAAATCTAAACTAGGGGAGCCTCATTCTATCTAGTCTAGGAGCCTAGCTCTATTTGGTATTGAGAAATCTAAAGAGAGAAGCCTAGCTCTATTATCTCGATCGGATCCATCGGTCTGGGTTACGACATGTACGGGCTGTGTATTTGTTGCGACATGGTGAGTCGAAATCACCCAAATGATAAAAAGTATGTTTTATTTTGAAATAGGGTATCGCGACCGGATCCGTACGCCAGGGTTATGATGTGTGTGGGTCGTGAGCCTTTATTGCATGTGGTGTGTCTAATGTCACCCAACTGATAGAAAGTATGTTTTATTTTGAAATATTGCCTTAACTACAGAGACTAAGAGGGCCACCCAACATTTTCAAAAAAGATATTTCGAGAAACTTGAGTTTCCGGTTTAACTTAAGAAATTTTTTGGTTTATATTTTGAAATCATGATAAAAGGCCCACTTTTATTGACTCTCGACTAGTCTGTGCAATCAAAGATAATAGGTCTAGGGGGTCAGTTACACACAGGAACCGTTATGCCTGGATACCTAGGGATATCCAAAGTCCATTTCCACTCTCTACAGTCGTAATTTCACAAGATAATTCACCAGTTTATAATAATCATAGCATGCAAACCATAAATGCAAATAATGTATGAGATGTCAAATGGCCTAACTTAGCTTATGTTTGCAAATAAAGTGAGATTTTTAGTTATGCCTAAATGTGTATGTACTGAAATGTGTATTGAAAGATGGTCTATAAAGACCGAAGTGACCAAACTCAAGCTATATGCTTAAGCTGCCTAAGTACCCTGTAGAAAGATCAGGTCAAACGTAGTTTAAACCTAAAGTGGCCTGAACTATATGATGAAGAGATAGAAACAGGTATGCTGATTTGAGAATTTAATTCTAAGTTTAAATTGGCAATTCATGCAGATGATGGACTATAGAGACCGTGGAGACCACACTCAAGCTATATTCTCAAGCTACCTACATACCTGCTAAAGGATCATGTCATTGTAACTCTAGCCAATGAGGATAGTTTTGTATGTTGGGTAAGTATAAAAAGGGGCCTCATTCCTGATATAGAATGAAGAAGAGTCTAAAATCTAGATATATAGTAGGAGTAATCATCTTTGTTTTGTAAGAGATTTACTTCGCAGGGGAAAAAACAGTTAGCGCTCAGCGCATAACTGGGAAATGGTTGACTAAAAAAGGGGGGCAATGCTCCGCTAGGATAAGATAATCAGCATTTTATGCTATATTAACCGAACTCAAGTCTTCTGCCTGAGCGGCCTACATGCCCATGACAAGATCAGGTCAAACGTTGCTTTGACTGGGCTAAACTGATGAAAGGAACATCAGCTTTAGATGATGAGACAAAAGGCATCTACCACTTAACTATGGAAGATAGGGGTAAAACACTAGGGGTAGAAACTCATATGGGTGAAAAGAGTGAAAATACCAGAAGTATAAACTCCATTTAGGTGTAAGGAAAACAAAGACCAGGAGTATAAACTCTACATAGGTGTAAGGGAGAACAGACACCAGGAATATAGACTCCATAAGGGTGTAGAGAGAATGTCACCAGGAGTATAGACTCCATATAGGGGAAGAGGGAATTGTCCACAAGGGTGTAGAAAGAATGTCACCAGGAGTATAGACTCCATATAAGGGAAGAGGGAATTGTCACCAAGAGTAAAGACTCCACATGAGTTAAGATGAAATGTCACCAAGAATAAAAACTCCACATGGATGAAGATGGAATGTCACCAGGAGTAAGGACTCCACATGAGTAAAGATGGAATGTCACAATGAGTACAGACTCCACATGGGTGACAGGAGTACAAACACCATGAGTATTAACTTCACATCACAATGAGTACAGACTCCACATGGATGACAGGAGTACAAACACCATAAGTATAAACTTCACATAGACGCAGGGAAGACATTCACATGAGTATAGGCTTTACATGGGTGAAGAAAGTATTGTCACTATGAGTAATGACTTAAAATAGATGTAAAGAATAGTCAGGTTTGGGGCTAAACTAGGGAAATGGGCTCTCATCTGATGAGGAGCTCAAACTCCTTCAATTGGGAAAGGAGCTTAACTCAAATCGAGAACTTAGCATTTGGTGATGATGATCCAGTCTCTGTGAAGGGCCTAGGGGCCTATGTAGTGTGAGGAATGCAATTTCTATTATCAAATATGTCTAAAGGATGTCATGACTTAGAACTCATCGGCTTAGTCAATCCTAAGTCATTCCCAATCTCAAGTGAATGCTCTAGATTGATAAGTTTTTGATTTCTAAGTCTGTGTCAATCCCTAGTGAGTGTGTGCTTACTTGTTTCAATATGTTCTAGCATGTCAAGGCATGTGCAAGTATGTCAAAATATGATACATGGCATGTTAAAACATGTACTAACATGGTATATAATGTCCTAGCATGTTATATTATGGCAAATGATGATGATTAAGCATGGTAAGGAAGCATAGCACATAGACGGCTATCTTTGGGTGAGACCTCCCATGATTCTTTCACATGATTTTATCTGATGGCATAGAATAGTAATATGATATGTAAGCATTGTATAAGATGATATTGACAAAGTATAACATGGTGGGGGTGGCATGGCATGGAAAGACGTATAGTATGATCTAGCATAATAACATGGTATGACATGGCATGGTAAACATGGACAGCATGATAGAATGATATTATGGTATGGCAAATATAATGTTCAGCATGGCTACACACGATGATAATTCAAAATTGTCTCGGGTAATTCCGATTAATGTCATATGTTGGGCATAACCCGATCTTGAATTATGATCCTGACACCTTTCACTGATAAAGAATTTATTTACATAATTAAAACTATTCCATTCTAATTATGTAAACAAAATTAAATTGAATGAATAAAATTCTTAGAGAGAAAGTTATATTAAACTTTCAACTCTAGAGAGGGGAAGGTTTGAAACTCTTCTCAAACTTGAAAACTCCTTCAAATAGCCGATTCAAGGCGAGCAAAGAGGATGGCTGAATGGGCTAGAGAGGGTCAGCTCTTAGAGCGGAGAGAGGTTGTTTTTTGGTTGAGAGAGGAAGATAAGAGAGAATTGGGAATTTTTCCCAAAACTCCTTGGAAACACCTCTTAGTCGCCGGCCTCAAAAGGGAGGGAAAGGGAGCCGAATGAGGGAGAAAAAAGAAGAAAGAGGGCTGGTTTGAGGGATAAGGAAAATGGAATGGGAGGCCACCTATTTATAAGCTTTTGTGGTGCCAAAAAGTTTGTATATTAGGTTAATCAAACAAGTTTGTATAACCTAATAATCAAACAAGTTTGTAAAACTTAATGGGAAAACAAATTTGCATAACAAAGTATTCAAAAATATTTACAAAGCTTGTTTTAGAAACCTCCTTGCTAAACGAGATAGGCAAACAAGTTTGAATAACAGTTAAATAAAAAAGTTTGTAAAAAAAATTAACGAACAAGCTTGAACATTAAAATTTACTAAAAAAGTTTGCAAAAATGCCTTAAAGACAAAGAGATTGGTGGCATGAAGGATTGGGGGCTGTTTTGGCCTGACTCCTGGCTGGGGCCAAGTTTCGGGAAGTTTGGGCTTCTCACCGGAAGGTTCAGGCTATTTTAAAACCTATGACGCAATTTTCGGGAGCTTTCGGACCCTCCTTGGAATGTTTCAGGACGATTTAGACCAATTGAGTCAAAATTTGGCTTAACTTAAGATTCCTAAGATCAAGTTATGGCTGTTTGAAAATTGCTACTCTGAAACAGGCTGAAACGAATAAAGGGTTAGCCAATCCTTTGGCTTAACCACTCGAGGCACCACCAGACTAACTCCTCCCACCATTTTTGGGTATGAGAAATCCAAAGATACCATCAGCGGGTCTTCGGAACTTTTCTAAGAGCCCATAACAATCAAAATAAAATTGAGTCAGGGGTTTGGTAGGACCTCGAAAAGTTTGAATTCGCCAAACCTAGCTACGTCATTACCTTATTGAATGAACCCTCAACATTTTTGTGTAATTTTATGGCATTTCGATTTCGTCTGGATGCTTAAATTGTGTTTCGCGTGCTGGTGGCCTCCTTTTTACTGGTAGGAACTAATTTAAGCCAATGGAGCTCGGATGACCTCTAAAGGAGCATTTTGGCTGCTCTAAGCTTTGTTTTATGTTCTTTGGAATGTCTTAGGATGTTGTGTGTCTTCTTGAAGGTTTCTAGCTTGATCTGAGCATCTTGTTTGATATTAGCCTTCGAGTGCATTGGTAGAGACCATTCTAGACTTCTGAATCGAATTGACCCTTTACTCTGGATTTTGACTCCTTTGTGGATGTTGAGCTCCTTCATTTGATGTCTTGAGCACGTTCATGCATTTCGGTAACCTTCTACCTTGATCTAGCACTTCAGTTTAGCTTCTTCCTAACTCTAGGGATAAAACCACCATTATGCTGATTATTCCCCTTTTGTTGATTTTTGACGCTTTGACATGTCCTATGATTAAGAAAAATTAATCAATCGAGCAGTATTCAACTAAAAACCTTAAATACTATAAATATTAAATGATGGGGAAAAATGGGGTGTTAATAACTATCAGGTAGTGAAAAATTGAAGTGGGGAACCTAGCTTTATGTGGTTTAGTCTGGTCAAGTTTAAAGCATTTGCTTGGACACTTTAACTCTATTTGATCCAGTCTAAACTGGATTGGTCTAGTCTGGCCTGGTTGGAGTTAAAGCATCTGCTTGGGCCCTTTAATCCCTTTTAATCGGGTTTAGACTGGTCTAGTCTTCTGAGCTTCACAAGTTATGCTCAACCTTAAGCATCTAAATCTTATGTCTAACACACAAATTCAAGTAACAAACTAGCATCTAAGTCTATGCTTAACACCTAGCCTTAGAAAGGAGAATTATCTCTAAACCTATCATCTAAGTTTTCACGGCTTTTTCTTAGCCTCAAGCATCTAATCCTGTGTCTAGCACATGGATTCAGGTATCACACCGGCATCTAGGTCTGCGACTCACACAAGACTTCAGAAAGAAGACTTATCTCTAAACTAGTCATCTAAGTTCTTATGGCTCTTGCTTAGCTACATTTGAATCCTATGTCCAACACACGAATTTAGGTATCATTCCAGCATCTAAGTCTATGACCCACACAAGGCTTTAGAAAGAAAACTCATCTCCAAACCGATCATCTGAGTTTTTGTGGCTTTCACTTAGCCTCAGGCATTTGGATCATGTGTCCAACAAACGTATTCAAGTATTATACCGAAATCTAAGTCTATAACTCACACAAGATTTCAGAAAGGAGACTCATCTGCAAATCGATCTTATGAGTTCTCGCGACTTTTGCTTAGCCTCAAGCATCTGAATCTTGTGTCTGATACATGAATTTAGGTATCAATTCTATTGATGAATTATACCTTCTCATTTATCTTCTAGACGAGAACTTCATTTATGAACCTGTGATTTTAAGCTTTGTTCTTCGATTGATGTTAACTTCATGCCTTACAATTGATTTTCTAAAGGACGCCTTACTCCTTGGTTGTTGGTGATCCTGCCCCTTGTATTGAATGTTCCTGAGAATATCTCCTCCCTTATGGGTTGGTGTGTTCATGGTTTATGATGTGCAGTTTTATTGTAAAGATGTCAAAATCAAGTGCATGATCTTAAGGTGTTTGATTTTGAAAATTTGTTTGAGTTTGAAAATTAGGGAATGTAACCATATGTGGTCTTTATTTGTGAACAAAGTCACATGCAATTATTGAATATAATTGAAATGAAGTGTATTTTTCTTTTCTTTTTTTTTTGAAAAATTGAATTATGCATGAATGAATTGAATTGAATTGAATGAAAGAATCTGGTATGTACAAGTTAAAATGTGCTTTGGATGTTGATTTGAAAATGAATGATTGAATGTTTGACATAATGTGTGGCTCACTACTGTGGTAGAATGATTGTTTGTACATTTTTTTTGGAAAAAAAATAAAAATAAAACATTCTTTTTGGGAATGACCATACTTTTGAAATGTTCAATGAGGTATAAATTACATTTGTAGTTTTATCCTGAGATCTAGTCATTAGAACCATTTTCTATCCCATCAATGGCTTTCTTTGTTTTAGGAAAAAAAAAAGAATTGCCCCTAGCTTATGAAAGCCCGCCAACTATGTGACCATTGTCAATCGAAGAGGAATTTATTATTTTGTTGTAATGTAGACCTAGTTTCAGGATTTGAAGAAAAGGGTAAGAATGTACAAGCCCAAAATCCTATTTCTACTTAAGTAAAAATATACTGAGGATCAACTGTAAGGTCTTCTACTAGAGCAAGCCTTCTGCTCGAGCTGCCTACGTACCATTTTGAGGGGGTATGACTGGACTCAATCCTTCTGCTCAAGCTGCCTACATACCCTTTTGATGGATCAGGTCTACGAAGCTTTAATCTAGTTTGAACTATAGTGGAATCACCGGACTCAAGCCTTCTACTAGAGCTGCCTATGAACCCTGTTAAAGAACGTAGCTCTAAATTATGGGAATAAGCATAGCTTTAAGGATGTGCTTGGTACTTATGAGTGAGTTTCTGTGATCTAGGAAAGAAATTTAGCTCAAATCCAGAGCTTGATTCTTGATAATGGTAATCTAGCCTATGTGAAGGGGCTAGGGGCTTACAGGTGATGGGAATGATACAGGTTCTATGATCATGTATGCTATGGACCTGTTAAATATGATGACATTATAGATGAGTGTTTAAAGTGTGTGTCAAATATGTCTAAAAAAAGTCATGACTAAGAGACCAATAGTTTAACCAATCCTAAGTCATTCCTAGTTTCTAGAGCCTTGCTCATTCATCGTGAATGCTCTGCATTGATAAGTTTTTGATTTCTAAGTCGCTGTCAACCCTTATAGGTGTGTGCTTACATGTTTGAATGTGTTCTAGCATGTTAAGGTATGTGCAAGTAAGTCAAAACATGATGCACGGTATGTCAACACATGTCCTAGCATGTTATACTATGGTATGTGATGATGAATTAGCAAGGCAACATAGAATAACATAACGACGGCATGGTATAACACGGTGTAATATGGTAGTATGATATGTGATCATATTATATGATGACAATGACAGGGTATAGCATGGCAGCAATGACATGGCATGGTGAGTATTATATCTAACATGGCCTAGCATGGTAATGTAATATTATGAGATGGCATGACCTGGTAAACATGGTATTATGACATGATATGGTATGATAGAATGATGCTATGGGATGGTATGGTATGTTAATATGGTATGGATATGTAATTTATATCATATTTGAATTTTGCAAAATTTATCTTGGTTATATCCGATCAATATCATACATCGAACATAACTCGATCTTGTGTTATGATCCGGATGCTTTTTATCAACGAAGAATTTATTTACATAATTAAAACTATTCTGTCCTAATTATGTAAACAAAACTGAATTAAAATAATAAAATTTCTCAAAAAGAGAAAGTTATATCAAACTTTGAACTCTAGAGAGAGAAAGTTTAGAATTCCTCCGAAACACCTTAAAAGCTCCTTGGAGTGGCTGGTGGTTTTAGAGAGAACAAAAGAGGGAGCATGAATGAGGGAGAAAGGGATGGCTGAATGGGATATGAAGGAGAGGAGTGGCCAAGTGAGGAATGAAGAAAATGAGAAGGGGAGGTCCCTATTTATAGACTTTTTTAGCGCCGAAGTGTTTGTATGTTCGGTTAAATAAATAAGGTTGCGTAACCTAATATTCAAATAAGTTTGAAATGATAACAAAACCAAAATGTTTTGTAAAAAAACTTTACAAGCTTATTTGCTAAACAAAATGGGCAAAAAGGTTTGAAAAACAAAATAGACAAGCAAATTTGCAAAACAAGTAAACAAACAAACTTGAATAACAAGTTCGGCAGAAACTCGTATCTTGGGTTCGTCCTCCTGAAGGTAGCTTGAAGCTCAATGTTGATGGTTGCTCCAAGAGCAACCCGGGTCTTTCTGCAGTAGGAGGCATCGTCAAGGACTCCCTTGGCAGAGTTATTTGTGCCTTTGGACACTTTCTAGATCGTCAACCAATCATCTACACAGAGTTATTAGCACTAAAGATTGGATAGGAACTGGCTACCTCTTTTGCCTTTTCTTCTCTAACTGTTGAGTCTGATTCTGCTACCGTGATATTCTGGGTTACTTCTAATGGCTCTTGCAGTTGGGAGTATACTTGTATTTTAGCTCAGATTCACCTCTTATGTACTTGTGCATCTATCAGGTTTATCATGTTTACATGAAAGCAAATCAAGCAGCAGACTTTATGGCCAATTGGGCATGCACTTGTTGAGGAACGCGGAAAACCCCAAGATCATGGCTATAGCGTATATAATTAATATAAAAAAAAATTTACCGTTCTATACTACGAGAATAAGATCATACCTTTGAGATCTCTCTGGTTTGATCTCGAGAAATCCAATAGGCAAAACTTTCATTGACTTTGATTCGACTGCTCAATCTCAACCTTCAGCCTTCTGCCATATTCCCGAAAATACCTTCCTTCTCTCTCACAAAATGGTGGGATCTCTTGGCAGTCTCTCTAGGGTTTCTTATTTTTCTACTCAGAAAACATAAACCCTAGCTGCCATAAGAGAGGGTATTTTATAGGGCTACAATAGGGACCAATAGGCAAATAAGAGAAGGACTTCCTATGTAATTAAATT
>QLOD02117302.1:0-22222 GCA_003260245.2 Sideroxylon spinosum | reverse complement strand
CTTTAACAGTTGAAATTAAATGGTTTTGAGGCAAATTACAGTTCATTATAGAATGCCTTGGCTTCAATCCTAGCCTCGCACAAAACATTGAATTCAAATTTGTACTTTTAAATATTTGAGTAGGTTTAAAGGATACATAGATTTGAAAGTTTTTGGACGTACAATATTTTTTGTAATTTTTGTTATTTTTTTGTCAAAAATTACTAGTTATAATTTTTAGTATATTTGATAAAACAAATAACAATTTTTCATAATTTTTAACAATTTTTTGCAACTTTTAAATGTTCGGTAAAATTTTTAACAACTTTTGATAACTTTTGAGTTGAGAAGTTACTTTAGATAAATAGAAAAATGACAAAAATTAATAAATTATTAAACACCTCATAATCAAAAATTGATCATTTTTTTTATTAAAAATTACACCTCCAAAAACGCATCAAAATATATACTGTTCAGAGTAGTCAAGTGTAAAAAAAAAACAAAAAAAACAAAAAAAAAATCAGTAAAAACAAACTGAGGAAAGCTAGGGCCTCACTGGTTGGGTCGCTATCAGCCCGTTGATTAGAAGTAATGTTGGCTTCTTGGTCCAGTTCAATCTTGATTCGATATAGGTTAGTTAAAGGATAATTGGCTCAACTACTTGTTCCACTACTTTAGCAAGGAATGGTGAATTATTATATATCTTTTATATATTCCTACATAAAAATTAGCTATAATTCTAGAATATTTTTGTCAAATTTCCCAACAAAGTTTTGGGAGCCCAAAGATTATCGGTTATGGAAACACTCTGTTAGATATTTTTAATAATTTGTATTTGGATATGAATTAATGTATTTGAATATAAAGAGATGTATCTTATATAAATATGAATTTGTGTGATATATAATATATATGTTCTGTACATATCTAAATAACTCACATAGAGTTCGGATAAGACTTAAGTACTATGATACAATATATCTGGATAACTCACAGTGATAATATATCTGGATAACTTACAGTGATGGATGTTATTACATGCAATGATAATAATAATTATTTAATTAATTATTATTTATTATTATTATTATTTAAATAAAATTGTTTCATATTTATCCAAAAAACACACCTATCCATCAGTTGATTGTCCAACAGATGCATCTCTATTCCAACAAATAAAACTTATCCAACAAATATAATACAACTGTCTACTACATATCCATTCTATCAAATAGATACAACTTTTCTTCATATCTATTTAGTGGAAAAATAATCATATAGATCAACACTAGTTTTTTGTTTTGTTGCAGAAAAACGAAAAACATTCTTACTTACAATTATGTTGCAATACGAATACTATTTTAGTCTTAATTTCATAAGTGCAAACTATAATCAAGTGTTTCATTTTATCCTAAAAAGGAATTCACATATATCATTTGTCGCATCATATGAGGGCGAATTTTTCCTTAAGGAAAGTCTCATCGTTACATGACTTGAAGTAAATCATAAAATCCTGATTATCTAGAAGATACTGATTTTAAAACTCTTAAGATAAATTTAATACAAAGACTCTAAAGGATTTTACGTCTAATTTCGTGAAACTTGAATGATTTGATGGAGTACAACATTATAAGTAGTTTATGTGCTAAACTCTCCCAAGCCTATTGAAACTGAAAATAAAATATTATTTGATTTAAGGAAAAGACAAAAATAGGAGACTAATGATGAGATATAAATGGGACATCTTTTGAATGCAATGAGTGATTCTCTATTTGATGTCTACCAAGTATTTCTAATGCAAAAGAGCTTTGGGACAACTTAGAGACAAAATATAAGCAAAAGAAGGCAACTAGTAAGAAATTTTTTGTCTCAAAATTTAATATTTTAAATATGGTTGATGGTAGGTCTATTATGGAACAATTTGTTGATATTGAAATAATGTTAAATAATTTTTCTCAACACAAAATCCATATGGATGAAACAATTTTTATCAGTTTTATTATTGATAAGTTGCCCATTTTTTGGAAAACATAGAAAGAAAGATATTGTTCTTGATAGTCTTGCTAACCATGTTCATGCTAAAGAGAATTTCACATGTAGGATGAGAATAAAGAATCTCATGTTTCAAATGTGCATGTAGTTGAAGAATGATAGTCTAACAGAACCTCAAATAAAAGAAATAATCTATCCCATAACAAATCATGAAATAAAGGGAAGAAGAAAAAAGTCAATTGTTTTTTTTTTTTTTGCCATAAAGAAGGACACTATAAATCTGAATGCTTTCTCCTTAAAAGGAAGAAAGATAAGCAAGATCCTCAAATGGAGCAAATAAAGAAGAAAACCAAAGATCTTCTAGTGGAACAAATAAAAATCTTATTGCAATAATTTCTGAAATCAATATGCTTGAGGATGACTATGCTTAATGGGTTGATTCTGGTGCCACCCGACATCTTTGCAAAAGCAAGAATTTCTTCAAAACCATGAAACCTTTTGATGATAGGATTGTTTTATTCATGGGAAATTCAACCACTACACCTGTTCTTGAAGTTGGAGATGTGAAACTAAAGTTTATTTTTGGCATAATTTTAACTCTTACAAATATATTTTACATACCAGAAGGTAAGAAGAATTTGGTTTCGTGTTATCTGTTAAACAAGTTTGGATTCAAACTTGTCTTTGAATTTGATAACTATTGAAGGATAATATATCTATGGGTAAGGGTTATCTTTGAGATGGTATGTTTAAACCTAATGTTGATAACAATATTACTATTTCTATTTACATGGTTGAGCCTTTTTTTTTCTTTGGCATCATAGATTAGGACATGTAAATTTTAAAAGGATGTATAATATAATTAAAATGAATTTAATACAATTTTTTGAAAAGTCACAAAGAAAATGTACAACATGTACGTTAACAAAAATAACTAGAATTACTTTTCCTAAAGTTGATATAATATCTAATATGCTTGATCTTATCCATAATGATGTGTGTGATATGCATTCTACTCCAATGTTAGGCAAAAAGAAATACATTGTCACTTTTATAAATAATTACACAAGATTTTGTTATGTCTACTTGTTGCATTATAAAGATGAAGAAATAGATAAATTAAAAGTTTACAAATTTGAAGTAGAATTGCATTGTGAATCTTTTATTGCCACGTCCCAAGTTTCCTACAGACCTGGGAGCATGAATGAATAAACATAAATTACCTAACCATCAATCTAAACTAATAAGAGTTAATTATATTTAATAAAAATAAACTAACAACCTTCGGACTTAGATTAAAAAAAAAACTCCATCTCTAATCTCTCAAACTAAGACTCATACAATAATCAAAATCCAATCAAGATAATAAAGAAACTAAATAATTGTGTAGTTCTCTCCCTAAAATATAATTAACAAGCTACTCAAAATATCTACGCTGTCTAAGCAATCATCACGTCTATCATCCAGTGCAATAGTCGCACCTACATTTGAAGTTGTAGGTAACATGAATCTCTAATGTGCCATGCCAACAAACATCACGTATGAAAAATATTTAACTTTAAATACTTGAAACATGAAATAAATAAATTATTTCAATAAAACCACAATATCAACTATTGGATTAGGTACCACTACCGCGTCAACCTATGCCTCGGTCATAGGATACCAAAACTATCAATCCCTCAATACTTTATAGGTTACTAGCTTATTAGACACGATATCCGACCCCACGTGAGTTCCTGGTCCTTCACTAACGGAGCTTTCAGCATTAACTATTTGTCCCAATACCTCTCCTAACCAAAATCATAAAATTAATAAATAAATAATTATTTGTTTATTCAAATCAAAATCATTCTTTAAAAATATTTCTTTTCCTTATTCAAGGATCTAAAATAAAACATAAATTTTAAAAATTAAAATTTTAAATATACCAATTTAATTCCGATTTCTCAAAATCAAAATTAATTTATACATACTTTTCCAATCTGTAAGACAGTCACAATTTATCACATATCAATAAACTAAATAATCACAAAGATTCATAAAATTAAACCACACATAATAAATTTAATTTTTATTTAGCTTTACCCCTACCTTAATTTAAATCTACAGAAGAAAAACGAGAACAATGCTTCGGATTGGAAAAGCAAACTCTCCAGACTAATGCACCGCCACTCCCAAGCCACAACGAAAACCAAACGAAAAAGAACTGACTATCTGAATGTTCTACAGCCATTTTTTTTTTGTTTTTTTGTTTTTGTTTTTCCTAATTCTTTTTTGTTAGAATATACTAACCTGCCTCTATATATTTATATATAGACTACTAGAATGCAATCACACGGAAAACTATCCACTTTCACATAATTAGAATTCTAAGAAGTTTAGAATTTCAACCTGTAGCTAACATCTTTAATATATATATATATATATATTATCTTTTTACTATTATTTAATAAACTATCAGCATATATACATATATACATAAATGTTAGCAACGTGCACCATTATGTTAGTTTAGAAAAAAAATATTTTATTTAATTTAAATTAAACCATCTTTTTATAATTCACAAAAAAAAATTTTTAATGCTCAAAAAAATCCCCATACCACCTGCGCGTCCCATAATAAAATAAATAGTTGTGACTAAATTCTTTATTACGAAAAAAAAACAATCAAAGCAAGATTTAAAATTTCAGGGTCATTACATCCTAACATCCTTAAAAAAAGTTCATCCTCGAAATTTAAAAAATACATGAATCATTGAATAATTCTACATATTTATTCCTTAGCTCTGACTTTCGTTCTCAAGTCGACTCCTCAGCACCATGATACTTCCACAATAGTCTAACTAAGGGAATGATATTTTCTCTCAAAACTTGTTCTCGTGAATCTAAAATCTCCATTGGTGCCATCTCATATGTCAGGTTTGAGTCAATCTCAAGCTCGGTCTAATCAAGAACATGTGATGGGTCAGCATTATACTTTCTTAGCATAGACACATGAAAAAATCGTGTACACCTGATAATTAGGTGGCAAGGTAAGACAGTATGCCACGTCTCCAACTCTAACCAAAATCTCAAATGGTCTAATAAATCTAGGTAAAAGCTTCCATTTGCAACCAAAACGAAACACCCCATTTCATCGTGAGACCTTTAAGAACAATTTATCCCCCACCTCAAACTCCAATGATCTTCGTCTCCAATCAGCATAGCTCTTCTAACGAATCCGTGCCGTCTCAAGTCTTTGGCGAATAACCTTGACTTTCCTAGTCATCTCTCTAACAAGCTCAGGCCCAATAACTGTAGCTTCCCCAAATTCAATCCAACAAATGGGTGATCTACATGGCCTATCATATAATGTCTCGAAAGGTGCTATCCCAATACTGGACTGATAACTAGTATTATAGACGAATTCCACTAATGGTAAGTAGTCCTCCCAATTTTCTCGAAAATCAAGTACACAAACCCTGAAGCATATCTTCTAGAATTTGAATCTAATTGTCCATCAGTCTGTGGGTGGAAAGCTGTATTGAGTGACAATTGAGTCCCTATAGCTGCTTGGAGACCCAGCAAAAATCGAGAGACGAAAAGAGAATCCCTATCTGAAATAACAGAAATAAGAACTTCGTGAAGTCTTACAATCTCCTTGATGTAAAGTCGAGTGAGAGTATCTATAGAATCAATTAAACAATTGGGTAGGAAATGAGCTAACTTCATCAATCTATCCACCACTACCCAAATTATATCATGGCTTTTCCATGATCTCGGTAAACCCAAAACAAAATCCATCGTCACATTCTCCCATTTTCACATTGATACTAAAAGTGGCTGTAACATGCCTGTCGATCCTTGATGCTCGACCTTCACTTGTTGACAAGAAAGACACCTACTAACAAATTTTGCCACCTCTTTTTTCATTCCTACCCAAAAGAACTATCGACACAAGTTATGATGCATCTTGATACATCCTGGATGCACTGCAAGCTTGGAATGATAAAACTCTCTCAAAACTTCATCCTGAATGGATATTGGCATAAATAATCTACCTTGATATCTTAAACCACTGTCCCTATCAAGGGTTCTGCTTGGTAATCCTTCTGCACTTAACACTTTTGCCCTTTTCACATCAAACTCAACATCTAATCTTTGAACCTCTATCACATAAGTCACCAACATCGGTTGTACCACCATAGAAAAAAGAGTAACATGTCCTTCTTTTCTCTTAGATGAGATCAAACTCTCTAATTTCCGGAATCATATCCTATTCTCTCATCACAAGGTAAGCCAAAGCATTACGAGTCCTTCAACTAAGAGTGTCTATAACCACGTTGGCTTTCCTTGGATGACACTCTAATTCAAAGTTTGAATATGCCATGTATTCCATCCATCTCCTCTATCTCAAATTCAAATCCTTCTAGGTAAAGATATACTTTAGACTCTTGTGCTCTGAGAATACCTCAAACTTTTCTCTGTATAGATAATGTCTCCAATTCTTCAAAGCATAAATTACTGGTGCTAACTCTAAATCATGTATTGGATAATTTTGCTTGTGAATCTTTAACTATCTTGACCCGTAGACCCAAACTCTACCTTTTTGCATAAGCACACACTCTAATTCCTCCTTAGATGCATCACACTATACTATATAACCCAATTTTCTTTCTGGAATCACTAACAATGGTGCAAAAGTTAATCTCATCTTCAATTGTTGAAATGAATTTTCACAAGCCTTATCCTATACAAAAATTTCCCCTTTTTCGAGTCAACCTAGTCATTGGGGTGGCTAACCTCAAAAAGTTTCAAACCTTTGGTAATATCTAGCTAATTCTAAGAAACTATGAATCTTAAATACTGTCTTTGGATGTGGCCAATCCGTAACTACTTCTATCTTTGATAGGTCTACTGATACACTTTCACTAGACACAACATACCTGAGAAACTTCACTTCTTCAAGCCAAAACTCACACTTACTTAGCTTAGTACAAAGCCTGTGCTCCCGTAGGGTTTGGAATGCTAACCTCAAATGCTCCTCATTCTCTTCCTTGCATCGAGCATACACCCACACGCCACTAACAAATATTACCACAAATTTATCCACATATGGGCTGAATAACTTGTTCATCAAATCCGTAAAAGCTATGGGGGGATTGGCCAACCCAAAAGGCATCACTAAAAACTCGTAATACCCATATCGAGTCCCAAAGTTCCCTAAAACACGGGAGCATGAGTAAACAAACAAAAATCATCAAACCATCAATCCAAACTAATCAAAACTAATTATATTTAATAAAAATAAACTAACAACCTCCAAAATTAGATGAAAAAAATTCCATCTATAATCTCCCAAAATAAGACTCATATAATAATCAAAATCAAACCAAAGTAATAAAGAAATTAAATAATCATGCAATTCTCTCTCTAAAATATAATTAACAAGTTACTCAAAATATCTATACCGCCTAAGCAGTCCCATCACGACCATCGCTCGATGCATCACTCATATTAGCTCGAGTTATAGGGGCTGAGCATAATATATATAAAAAAATCTTCTAGTGCTCAAAGAAAAATAAAAATTAAATAAATTATAGCTTGAATCTCTAACTTGCCATACCAACATGCATCACATATGAAAAATATTTAAATTTAAATATTTTAAACATGAAATAAAATAAATTATTTCAATAAAATCACAATCTCAACTATTGGGTTAGGTATCGCTGCCCAATTAACCCATACCTCAGACATAGCATACCAAAAATACAAACTCCTTAATGCTTCGTAGGTTACTAGCTTACTGGACCCGACACCCAACCCCGCACGGGTTCGTACTCTTTCATCGACAGAGTTTTCCGCACCAACTATTTATCTCGATACCTCTCCCAACCAAAATCGTAAAATAAATGAATAAATAATTATTTATTTATTCAAATCCAAATCATTCTTTAAAAATATTTCTTTTCCTTATTCAAGGTTCTAAAATAAAACATAAATTTTAAATTTTAAATTTTAAAATTTTAAATACACCAATTTAATTGTAATTTCTCAAAATCAAAATCAATTTATACATACTTTTTCAATCTATAAGGTAACCATAATTTATCACATATCAATAAACCAAATAGTCACAAAGATTCACAAACTTAAACCACACATAATAAATTTAATTTTTATTTAACTTTACCCCTACGTCAATTTAAATTAGTAGAAGAAAAACAAAAACAATGGTTCAGATTGAAAAGGAAAACTCTTTGGAGTAACGCACTGCCACTGCCAACCCATAACGAAAACCAAACGGAAAAAAAAAAAAACTGGCTACCTGAATGCTCTGCCGCCACTTTTTTTATTCTTGTTATTTTCTCCTAATTCTTTTCTGCCAGAGTATACTAACCTACCTTTATATATTTATATATATAGACTACTAGAATGCAATCACCTAGAAAGCTAGCCATTTTCACAAAATTAGAATTCCAAAAAGTTTAAAATTTCAATCTGTAGCTAATGTCACATATATATACATACATATATGTTAGCAACGTGCACCACTATGTTAGTTTAGAAAAAATAATATTTTATTTAATTAAAATTAAACCATTTTTTTATATAATTCATAAAAAAATATTTAAATGCTAAAAAAAATCATCATACCATCAGCACGTCCCACAGTAAAATAAATATTTAATTATTGTCTCAACAAAATTTAAATTGACTAAAATCTTTATTACAGAAAAAATAATGAAAGCAAGATTTAAAATTTCTGGGTCATTACATTTATTAAATATCTAAGATCAGATAGGGGAAGAGAGTATAATAATTCTATATATTTTGAATCTATTAGAATCATTCATGAAATTACGGTTCCTTACACACCACAACAAAATGATGTGGTTGAACGAAATAATCATGTGCTAAGTAAAATGGTTAATGCCATGTTATCAAATTCTGGTTTAAGACAGGGATTTTGGGGTGAGGCATTGCTTACAGCATGCCATATTTTAAATAGCGTTTCTTACAAAAGGAGCAAAACTATCTCTTATGAATTTCGGAATAAAAGAAAGTCTAACCTAAACTATTTAAGAGCTTGGAGGTGTAGGACAATTGTTAAGGTTCCTGAACCAAAAAGAAGAAAATTGGGTGAAAGGGGTGTTGGGGTGTTGAGTGCATTTTAAACTAATTAAGAATTTGGGGTGTAGGATAATTGTTAGGGTTCCTGAACCAAAACGAAAAAAATTGGGTAAAAGAGGCGCTGAGTACATTTTCTTAGGATATGCATGTAATAACAAAGTCTATAGGTTCATAGTTATGGAACCTAATAACTCAATTTCTGTCAATACTATAATTGAGTCAAAAGATACGATTTTTGAGAAAAATAGATTTAAATCTATCCTTAAAATAATTGATAAAATTCTAGAACAAGAACAAATTCTTAATAAAAATAAAAGAGTTCTTCAAAATGATAACTAGAATGAAGTCATTGAACTTCGAAGGAGCAAAAGATCAAGGAAATCAGAGACTTATGGTTTTGATTTCTTCATATTCTTTAATATCAATTTCGTTATTGCTTTAATATAAAAGTGGATCCCAAAACATTTCTAGAAGCAATGAAATCAAAAAATGCTTCATTTTGGAAGGAAGCTAGAAATGATGAAATGGATTTAATTATGCAAAATAAGACCTGGAAATTAGTTGACCTTCCATGTGGTTCTAAACCAATTGGTTGCAAATGGATTTTCAAAAAGAAAATGAAAGTGGATGGAATCGTTGCAAAGTTTAAAGCCAGGTTAGTGGCTAAAGGCTTACTTAAAAACAATGTATTGATTACATTGATACATACTCACTAGTGGCAAGAATTACCACAATAAGGGTACTTATGGCACTTGCTTCAATTCATAAAATAGTCATTCATCAAATAGATGTGAAAATAGCTTTCTTAAATGGTGAATTGGATGAAGAAGTGTATATAGAACAACTTGAAGGTTTTGTTGTACCTGGTCAAGAACATAAGATGTGTAAACCTGTTAAGTCCTTATATGGAATAAAACAAGTACCTAAGCAATTGGATCAGAAAATTGATGAGATTATACTTGTTAATGGCTTTAAGATCAATGAATTTGACAAGTGTGTCTATAGCAAGTTTAGTGAAGGAAAAGTTGTTATTATTTGTTTATTTTTTGATGATATGTTAATCTTTGGAATTGACTTGGTAAAAGTTGAAGTTACTAAAGACTTATTATCAAAAAGTTTTGATATGAAAGATATGGGTGAGGTAGATGTCATCCTTAGCATTAGGATTTTAAGAGATCAAGAAAGTATTACACTTTCTCAGCGACATTATATTGATAAGGTTCTCAATAAATTCAATTTTCTAATTGTAGTCCTGCCTCAACACTTTTTGGTTCAAATATGAATTTGGTTAAGAATGTTAGAAATCTTGTATCACAAATTGAGTATGCAAAAGTGATAGGATGCCTGATGTACACAATGACTTGTATTAGGCCAGACATAGCTTATGCAGTTGGCAAAATCAATAGATATACAAGTAATCCAAGTGATATGCATTGGCATGGTGTATATAAAATTTTAAAGTATCTAAAGAAAACTAAGGATTGTGGCATAAGTTATGTCGGTTATCCTTCAGTTTTAGAAGAATGTACTGATGCTAGTTGGATTACTTATAAGGATGATCATGCACCAACTATTGGATGGATATTTATGCTTGGTGGAGGTGCAGTTTCTTGGGGATCTAAGAAAATAACTTGCATAATAAATTCCACCATAGCTGCAGAATCTGTAGCTTTAGCTTCAGTAAGTAAAGAAACTAAATGGTTAAGAGATTTGCTATATGAAATACCTTTATAGCCAAAACCAATTGCAACTATTTATATACACTGTAATAGTGCAGCAACATTACTAAAAGCTTATAGTCAAGTATATAGTGGAAAATCTAGACATATTGGACTAAGGCACAATTATGTGAGAGACTTGATTAAAAATGAAGTGATCACTATTGAATTTGTAAGATCAAGCCAAAATATGGTTGATCCTTTAATAAAAGGATTGATAAGAGACTTGGTGAACAGAGCATCAAGAGAGATTGGTCTCAAGCCCATTAAATTAAATCAGCAACGATGGAACCTCAACTCGAGACATGATACTATGTCTTGTCTTTAGTTTAATAAGTCAAGTACATCATAAGAGTGATTGAATCACTATATTTTTTTTTTATTCCAGCCCAAAGGAACATAGTGATTGGTACCAATAGTTTAAAAGGAGAAGGTTATGATTTTAAATTCACTTAACAAATATGATAAGAATACCTTATAGTAGGGGTATTCAATTCTGCCTATGTAGATGTGGAATTTGGCCATTCCAAGAGCTAAGGACTTGGCTTAAAACATCTATGAAAAGGATATAGACACAAGGTTTTTAAAGTGTCAAAATTTATTAAAATAGTTATTAGTCTTTAAAGTCATATGTGTGAAATATTAAACAATTTATCATTGGAATATTTGATTCAAAGCTTGCTTACCATTATATTCTAATTTATTATGATAAACTTTTACTTTTTATGGTTCAATCACAGGATACCCTTATTTATGCATATGATTTTCAGAATTGTTATGATCTATTATAATGTTCCAAATCAATTGAAAATAACGGGGGATTATTGGATATTTTCAATAATTTGTATCTGGACATGAATTAATGTATTTGGATATAAAAAGATGTATCTGAATATGAATTTGAGTTTGTGTGATATGTAATTATCTGAATATATATTCTATAATATATGTTCTATACATATCTGAATAACTCACACAGAGTTTAGATAAGACTTAAGTATTGTGACACAATGTATCTAGATAACTCATAGTGATGGATGTTATTTCATGCGATGATAGTAATAATTATTTAATTAATTATTATTTATTAGGATTATTATTTAATATAATTATTTCATATTTATCCAAAAGACACATCTATCCATCACAGTTGATTATCCAACAGATGCATCTCTGCTCGAAATAGATACAACTTACCCAATAGATACAATACAACTGTCTACGACGTATCCATTCTCTCAGTTAGATATAACTCTTCTTCATATCTATTTAGTGGAAAAACAATCAGATGGATCTAGTTTTTTGTTTTGCTGCAGAAAAATAAAAAACGTTTACACTTACAATTTTGTTATGATACGAATATTATTTTAGTCTTGATTTTCACAAGTACAAAGTATAATCAAGGGCTTCATTTTATCCTAAAAAAGAATTCGTATATATCCTTTGTTTGCACTATATAAGGAGGAATTTTGATTTAATGACAGTCACCTCATTACATGACTTAAAGTAAATCTTAAAATCTTGATTATTTTGAAGATACTGATTCTAACATATTTAATCTTCATCGGTGCATGGCAGTCAACGAGGCATTAATTTTAGTTGTCATTTACTACTATTTTAATTCCCTTCATGTACAACTATACGTTAGGTAGAGGGTGTTGTGGCGAGAAAAAAAAATATGAAGGCTGAATTCATATGGGACTGTGGTGAATGAGCTATAAATAGGTGAGATATGCGTTGCTGTATTCTCTTCCTCAGTTGTAATTATTCGATCGTAATAATAAAATTCTCTTAGTATTTGTTGGTCCTAAGTGGAGAATTTGCTGAATCACGTTAAATTCTTGTTTACTTAATGTTTATTAGATGCTAACTATATATATAAAAAGACTGGCTTATGCCAAACTTTACCACTGAAGTAAGGGAAGAGCTACTATTAGCCCAAAAGGGTATATACCCACACTCAGAAAAAATAAAAATAAATATAATATATTTTTTTAAGCTGATTTTGTCTTTCGTGCTCAATTGTGTCCACTTAAAAATTTTTTTTTTACCCTAATATTAATTGTACTCACTGAATAAAACAAATTTTAGCCCAATACACACCAATATAATTATACCCAGTTTACACTATACAACTAAAAAATATTTAATCCTACTTAGACCCTTCTCTCACTCATTCCAACGATAGTCAAATTTTTTTTTTTTAATTCTTGTTATGCAACCCTATCAACTATTTATGTGTCTTATAAAGAATCTGTTGGGAGTCTGATCCCCTTGAGATTTTCTAATACGTGTGTAGGCCCAACCTGTCAGGGAGTATTTACAAAATTCATACCACATCACATGAATCTAATATACATTGAATGACCCATATCCACTTAAAAGATTAAACTTTATAAATGGTGAGCCACCAATTATATATTAAGGTCGAACCTATGTTTTATTTATCGATATTAGGCTCAACTTTTCACATGTGTTTCCAACAATCTCTCCCTCAAGTGTGAACCATGCATTGGCCTTACTACCTCTCAATTTGACCCACCTAACTCTCTCTTGATCCTTGATCTTTTTACTTTCTAACACCGCTTTATGCATTGGGCCTTGCTTCTCCTCAATTTGATCTACTAGACTCCCCATTGATCCATGATCTTTTTACTGTCCAACAACGATTTAATTAACCCTAGACTAACTCTTGAACCCTTTTCACCGCACATTTCATCGATTGAGAACCATCCATTTTTACTCTATCGAAGCCACGTGCATCCTTCCTCCATCGAGAGCCTTCGTACAAGCCCAACAAATTGGTTTTAAGTATGCCTAAAGATCGTCAACTTGTCTCTAATACCACTTGTTAGAAGTTTGATCCACCTAAATCGTTCCACACGCGCGTAGGCCCAACCCGTTAGGGAGTCTCAATGGAGTCCACACCATATCATGTGAACCTATTATATATTGAATGACTCATATCCATTTAAAATGTTAAGCCTTATAAGTGGTGAGTCATCTAATTATATATTAAGGTCGAACATCTTTTCTATTTATCCAATGTGGGAATCAACTTTCACACATGTTTCCAACATAATCTTAATCAATTACTTTTTTTTTTATTCTTGCTATGCAACCCTATTAACTCTTTATATGTTTTATAATTAATATTCGTCCATACATAATTTTCTGACTCCATAATTTTAAAAGTTGGAAACATTTAAAGCCCACTTTTGTAGTCAAAAACCAACATCATTATCTTAAGCCTTAATGATTTTTATTTGCATAAACCAAATTTTCTCCAGTAGCATGGCCCCAAAACTTGGTTGTTGTCCTTTCTCCTCAATGCTTCATTATGGCTCTTGAATATCGCAGTCCACATCCAAGGGCGAAGCCAAATCCAGCCAAGGAATGGCGGCCATCATATCTAAAATTTGAGGAAAAAATCGACTTGACCCATCTAAAAATTAGGTCCAACCCGACCCATTTTACTGACCCATCTTATAAAAAAAACGTAGGCTTGATACACCCCTATTTCTATTACATTTCAGCTAATTGATCATCATTCCGCTCCATCTTAATGTTCATCTCAGTTCTCCTCGTCATTCTCTAATAGGTCCTAATCCCAATCTCATTTCTCTTTCTAAGGTTTTGTAAGTTATAAGTTTTTGTTTCTTTTATTTATTCGTGTTGTTTATGTATTTATTTATTTTTGTTTATACTTTTGGTCTCTTTCTATGTTCTTATGCTTCTCATTAGTTTTTAAATAGATTACCATTTTATTTTATTTTGGATTTTTAGACTTCTTGGAGTTATTTTCTAAGAATTGACTCTTTTAAATATTATATTCTATTTTATATTTAAGTTTATCATTTTCATAGACTGAATGAAGCTTCACTTTGTCCATTTGTCTCTAAATGTGAATTGTTTTAATTTTTCAAATTAATTTGACTGTCAATTTATATAAGAAACATTTGATATCGACATATATAATATTGAGTATTATTGTACTTTTTATAGTTTTCTACAGTTTATGATCTTACATGTATACATACACCTAAGAAATATTTTACACTTTGGAATAATTTTATTTAGAACATTAACAAAAATTTTATATAGAATATTAAAAAAAAAAAAAAAGAAATTACGCCAACCTAAAAGCAAAAATTCCTAACTTCGCTCCTACACACATCTATTACCATCGTACAGAGTTCTTGGTCCATTTCCACCACATTGGTGTTTGTATCTTCCCACATATGGTGCAACTCTTGTTTCCATGCATGTCCGAGAGGGACCCAGTCGACGTCCAGCTATCGTTGTGTATAAGTGAAAATTTTTCAGAAGCATTGCTCAATTCCAATCTTCCATGACCCTCATAGATCTCCATAAAGAAATGAAATCCTCGTTATAATGGTATTGTTTTGATATAATTTAATCTTAAATACATTTATTTTAAAATTCATGTATTGCCTAAAAGGGCATTTGGCTAATGGTGTCCCGTCAACTTGTAAATAAGAATTTATTTAGTGAAAAAAATATTAAGAGGCGTTTGAATCCTTAAAAAAAAAAAAGAAAAAACAAAAAAATGAACTTTTATAATTTTTTTTAATTTTCATTAAATCAAATTTCGTCACGTGTCATGTTCACATCAATTTTTTTTTTTTTTTTGTTTTGACAAATCAAACAACACCACATGACAAATAATCGGACCATCACTTTGAAAATACAACCTATTAAATTATACTATTTTTGTTATAAAATTGTTATCATGGTATCATTTTGGATTTTTAAAAAACGTAATTAAAAGTAACTATATTTTATTCCTTTGAAATTTGGTCTAAAAATATATGATTTCCCTCTAGTTTAAAAATCAAAACATAATCTCTTTTTGATTTGAATTAAAGTGAAAATTTGATATATATTAATTTTAATTAAATTTGTGACTTACGATCAAAATTGATTAAAATTTTTTTTTCAAAAAATGAATAGGTAAGAGTATTAAAGAAACTTAATACCAAATTTATAGATACATTTTTTTATTTCTCATAATTTTCATATATAAATTTTTATGTCACATGAGATACAAATTTAGTTAACTTTCATAAATTTTACATTTTTGCACTTTAATTCAAATTATGAAGGAAGTTATGTGTAGACTTTTAAATTAAAAGAGGATATATATTTTTGGATCAAAATCTCAAAAACAAAGTGTAAGTACCCCAATAAATTATAAAAGAATAATATATATTTCCTTAATTATATACATTGGAAAAAAATTATGAATAATAAAGGGTGTTTTAACATTGCAAAGACACTATATCTCTACCAATCAAAGTATATTAGAAAAAACAACAAGAATTTATTCTAAAACTTTTTAGGTCTAATTTGGCTTATGGAAATGAAATAGAATAAATTAGAATGGTCATTTTCACACAATCATTTCATTCAACTCCTTTAAATAAAGTAGCATTTCAACTAAATATTAAGTAACTTTACAAATAAATGTACCAATTACGCATGATTTGGAGATAAAATATAAGAATACCTATTCCATTTCATTCATTCAAATACCAATGCACTTTATGAGTTGGTCAATGGCAAGTTGCACATGCAAGTTGACAGCAAGTTGCTTGTGAGTTTTAATAAAATTTCATCCCTATTTTCTTTTAGAGTGATCTTTTTTCTATTTTTAACCTATTTTTCACTTAAAAATAATCTAAAACATTACCTAAACCCTAAACTCTTGCCCTAAAGCTAATTTATCAATCCCTTGAGAACAAAAACACAAAAGAGGTTATCAAATCTTAATTGTTTAAGCCTTCTTTCTTTGATTTATTTGGAAAACCATATTGGTTTTTTAATCTCATATATAGGCTACGATCTAAATTGGGAATGAACTTTCACAAAAGTTAGAGTGGGTTGATTTCACATAAAAGTTACATTGCAATTATCTAGCAAGTAAGGATGGGGAGATCTAAATAAATTAAATCAATAGGAGTGTTGATTGGGGAAACTTATATTCTCTCAGGTGAGATCATTGTAATCTTTGATTCATAATGAGGTTCTAAAGTCTGATCAGCATTAAGAATCCAAGCTTTTCCTCCTTAATTTAAAGAGTTTTTTTGGTAAACAATATTGAGTGTTTTTGTGTATTGTTTGCTAAATTTTTAATAGTAGATCTACAAATCCTAGAATTTATTCTTAGAGTGGGATTTGTAGAATGGCGTGACTTATTTTTCTTGATATTTTCATATTAAAAATTTTTAGAAATCATCTATTTTTAATCGGTATCAAATCAAGGCCATTCAATTCTGTGTTATCAAAACAAGGTCATTCAGTTCTGTGTTTAGTTTTATTCTAAGAGTAAGATCTTGTTGTTACTTATATGGAGTCTCAAAGAGAATGTTAATTAATTATACAAATTTTTGTCTTTTGGTTGGATCTAATCATTATCATAAAAAAGCTAAAATGAAGGTTTTCTCAAATCCATAAACACAAAGTAAAGATATCTACAATTGAAGAGTACTACAATTGAAGGGTGAGCACTGCCAGTTGTGAGTGATAAAAATAATATACTCTCAAACCTCATAAAGATTGGACTACAGCTGAATTAGTACTTGTTGGCTGAAATAACAAAACTTTAAATGCAATCTTTTGCATTATTATCATAAGCTGAATTTGGAAGAATCTCCAATTATGAAGTTGCTAAAAAGGCTTAGGATATTTTATAAGTAAGCTATGAGAGAACCACCACCATTAAGGTTGCTAAGCTTCAACATCTAACAACAAATTTTGAGACTATTAGAATGGCAGATAATTAAACCTTTAATCAATTCTGCATCACATTGTGTGATATTGTAAACTCTTCTGCTAACCTTGGAGAATCAGTTCCTCAATTAAGAGTAATTACGAAGATTATGAGATCTCTCACTGATTGATTTTAGCTAAAGGTCACTTCCATTGAGGAAATTAAAGATGTTGATCCAATGAATGTGGAAGAGTTAGTTGGTTCCTTAGAAATTATGAGACAAATCTGTCTCGAAAGAAAAGAAGCAAGGGGATTAATTTTAATTTAGTTCATGTTGAAAAAACTAAGGGTTATGATGGTTCAAAATTTAGTACTGATTATATAACTTTTTTGGTAAAGAAATTCAAAAGTTTCTCTAAGAAACAATTTTCAATAAACAAAAGTAAGGAGAAGATTTTTGAATGATTTAAACAAGATAAGATGCCAAAAAAAAATGAAAAAGAAAAAATAAAAAATAAAGGAAAAATGTGAAGAGATGTAATATTTTGAATGTAAGAGATTTGAACACATAACAATCGAGCATGCAAACAGAAAAAGGAAAAATAATTAAAATTATATAAAATGATATTGTATATTTAAATCAATATTATATTACATGTGTGATATATATGTGTCTTTCAAATTGTGGACAAAAAGTGAATTTGTTTACATTTTGAAAATAAGAGATATGATAAATATACTCTACGTTTCATTTCTTATGCTCCAAATAAGATTATTGATTGTGAGAGAAGATGGACCAGAGTTTGAGAAGTTAAAAGTAGAATACATTTGTGTTTTTCTTTGAAAATTTGATGAAGTGAATTCGAAGAATTGACAAGAATTTATTTTAATTTTGCAAATTCAAAATTAGAATGCAATTCGCCACATTTAACTTAATGGTTGTGTAGCTTAACTTATAAATGGGTAGCGCTTTTCGGAAATTTTAAGAACATATTTGGGGGCTAATTAGCATAATTTAGGGGTGAATATATTAATTAGGGTAATGGAAATTTAAAAGAGCTTTTCTTTTTCCTTTTTTTTGGCCCCCGGGGGGAGGGATTTGACTAATATTTATGAGTTAATTATGGAAATATGACTACCACTATTAAAATAAAAAATGAAAGAATTATAGGCTTTGGGGGAGCCTAGATCCGCGCTGCGTGCGATATGCACATGCATGGCTTCTACTATTACTATTTTTATTATTATCATTTTTTTTTTTTTTTGGGTATGCACATTGCACATGGTTATTCTTTTTATTATTGTTTGTATTTATTTATTTATTTATTATTATTTTTTTTTCGTACTTACGTATCTTGTAATGGTTGGCGAGGGTAAAAAGAAAAAAAAATGTGAAAAAGTTTAAAAATTATCTAAATAACTTTGTTAAATTTCGAAAAATTACTTTCACATTTCTTGAGGGTGCGAATTTTCCATAGGTGATTAAGTGCTGTCGATGAAAAACAAAAAATACAAATTGAAAAAACACTTAAACAAATAGTTGACTTCATCAACTGCCTTACAACGTTACCAGTCTCCACCGTAAGTTTGGAGCTTTAATTTTTTTTGAAAAAATTTAAAAATTTCAAAAAAAAATAATTTATTTTTTATCATTCAAATTTCGTCCTATATCACTTTGTAAACTAGTTTTCAATTTTTTTTTAAACTTTTTTAGAATTCCAAAAACTAGCTATTCAGGTTGACCATGACCCAAACTGACTCTGATTTATATTTGTACAAATCCAACCCTAACTCTTCTCTATACATTAGGATTAAGGGTTGGGACATCCCCGGTCCGACCCTAATCTTATAAATTTAATTTAATTTTTATTATTTTTTTAATAATTTATTTACACTACACCAAAATAGGCAATTAGATATGAATATTTTTTTGACGAAGACTCAATTACTTCCCTTATTCCTAATTGAAAATTTCCAACACTTATGAAGCTATAATTAATAACAGAGTATTTGTATTTTTAAAAAACAATTGGTTAATTATTTTATGTTAACTTCAAATTATAATTAATTTACTTTAAATAATTTAAAATTATTAAAAATTACATAGAGTCAACGGGTTACGATCAAATATACATGACCTTGTGTCAATCCGATTTTTGCAGGGGCAGTCAGAATTAAGGGTAAATTGGGTCGGATCAACCCAATTTTGGGTCAAGTTAAAGTCGGATAAACCCATTTTACATGCCGACACTATTTTTAGTTTAAAAATAAAATTATATTATCAATAGGGATGTGTAATGAGCATCTAAATTCAATCTTACAACGACTAGAAGTTTGGGTTCCTTCGCTCAAAAATAAATTTTCTGTATATCAATTGCATGGATCCCTAAATAACACCCAAAAAATCTCTAACTTTTATTAATTTTTTTTATTTTCTCTCACTAAATTTTATCACATATAATTTTTACATTAATTTTTATTTTTTAATTATTTTTTATTTGGGCAAACCGTTTGTTATTATTTTTAGAATTTGAACTTATTTTTCAAATATGTACGTAGGATAGACTTGTGATAATTTTTAGATCTAAATTTAAAATTACGTAAATCAGTAAGAATGTCTAGCCTGGCTTAAAAATATTAAAACATTATTTTTATAAATTTTTTTATTATTTAAATATATTTATATATTATAAAAATTTGAATTACACAAACAAGATTAAGCATACAAAATATATGGAGGACCATTTTGCTTGTTTTGATTGCAAAGTTTGGATGTAAGAAATTGAGTTCATTTGGCATTCTATGTTTGGATGCAAATTAGTCTTTTTTATTTTATTTTATAAATTCTAGAAGAAATTATGAGATAAATAGTAAAAAAATTCAATAAATAAATTAATTAAGTGAACTTAATTAGGAAAGTATGATATATAATAATTACAGCATAGAGTAGGGTTTGGGATAAAATATAAAATTTGACCGGGCCTGGGCAACAATAATGCATAATACCATGTGGTGTTGGCCTGGTCCGGACATTGTCCCCTCCTACTTTTACCATGAAATCATCAATAATTGTTTCTTTGTTATCGATTTCTGAAAATTAGTTTTAAAATCATGTTTTCATAAAGTATTTTGAAAAATAATTTTTAATTTTTAAAAAATAATTTTTTTGATTATATCCAAAAATTATTTTTGCAATGAAAAAATAACAGATATGCATAGAATCAAGTAAAGTGTAAATCTATTATTTAATGGCACATTGAAATATATGCAAAAAGAAAAAGGGGTAAAAGGAAATATTTGGCCTCGAAACAAGCGAAAACAAGTTTTAGACGGTATCAGATTTTGTTATTTCTCTGGTCTCAATTTAGAAAACGAGACTAAATAACTAAAAACAATTTCAAAAAATGAAAATAAAAAAAATGAAAATGAGAACATAACTCACTGATAACCTAGCTGAGTTGTTTCATGCTCAAGTTCGTTCATTTGTAGCGCAATAGATCTCGAGCTCCTTTACTGAGGGGAGTAAGTTCAAGTTCTACTCGTTCAAATATTAAACATTATACATAGTTATTTATTATATATTTACTATAAGCAAGCTAAGTAAAGTTCAAATTTGTTCAAATTTAGTTCATTTGTTAAATGAGCTTAGTTTTTGTATCAAATTCAATTGATTTACTAAATAAACAAATATAAACAAGTGGAATGACGAGTTAAGCAGTTTAAGCCTAAATTATTAATGAATAACTCAACTTATTTTCAATGCTACTCATAGCATCTAAATAGCATTGGCACAAACCTTGTTAATACCCGAAAACTTACCCTTCATCCATTCCTCTTATTTATATTTAAACTTACAAATTATGAAATTCGCCTTGTTTATTAATTTGTATACATCCTCACATAAGTATTTGAGTACCCATTTAGGACTTTGAAAAAAAAAAGAAAAAAAGATCAAAAAAAAAAAAAAAAAAAAAAACAAAGGGTCTGAGCTAGCTAGGGTACCCTTCAAACCATGTGAAATACTTTAAAAAATAAACTAAGTGATAATTCAAATAGTTTTGTTCATCTAGCCACACGATTGGTTATGGGTTTGAGTCCCATGGAGTGAGACAACCAAGAATGAACTCAGAATTTATAATCAATGAATATAAAATTACATTTTTAAAGGTAAATATAAGTAAAATTAAAAATATTCCAGTTTTGACGAACACTTCCGCTGCTTCTGGTCACGCTACTATTTCTGACTGTGCTGATTCGGGAGAATGAGAAAGCCTCCATCGGCCAATTAAGGCTAGTGGAGCGAACGGAGCCAAAAGGGGGGGAAACGAGCCAAAAATAGGAATTGTAAGATAACGCTAGAAACAAAAATGTTTCATTGAATGAAGGGATAGTGGGTCAAAATATGAGAAAAATATAATTTATGAGAAAAAATAACAAAATTAATAGAATTTTAATGTAATTTTTCAAATAAGTGAAGATAATTATTTCCATTGGATTTTGTTTGGGTCAACCTTTAAAGACAAGACTTTGGATTAAAGAAATATAATGTAATATTGAATTTTCTCAAAAAAAAAAGTCTAAGAGAAAATCTATTCTAGGTGCAACTACACCCGTAAATAAAAATTAGATTTGGGGTTCATATTATTTTTTGATATCAATTTAATTAAAATGCTAGTCGAAT
>QLOD02116835.1:0-19496 GCA_003260245.2 Sideroxylon spinosum | reverse complement strand
ACCAGTAACATCATATAGTGATACAATTGCCACTCCAACAATTTTTAACAATTATATTAACAAATATAAGTTGAAAATTAATAGTAAAAAATAAAAAAAAAATAAAGAGAGTAAAAGAAATATACTCATCAATATCTTTTTCAGAATACAACTCGAATCCATAGATGACTCTATCCTATATAAGTGATGCACACACACAAATAGAGATTTGAGTACTTTTATATTAAGATTATACAGCGGCAGCCAAGCGATGAGGATAAATGCGTGGATTGTCTATGCGGCGTTAATCTTAGGAAGTGATAGAGTACAAAACATAATACAATTATATATATACTTATACATGTATTATAACAATGCGAAAAATTAACAGTGCTTGTTGAGAAGAAAAAGAGAGATGAGGGAGAAGGTGGAAAGTTTTGTCCCAAAAAAAAAAAAAAACAACCTGTTATTTGACTTTTAATTTTCCAATGACAAGGGAGGATAATGAGATCAAAAAAATTCTAGTGGTGGCAATAATGAAATATATATATATTTAAATTAAATGAGGACAATTGCCGCTACTCATTCACCTATCTCTGCCCCTGAGGAGGAGAGTAGCAACATGATAACTAATGGCTACGCGTGGGGCAAAAGATGATAAAATTTCGTGAATGATCTTATCCTAAATTTAAGTAATTTTTTTTTGGAATAAAATATAAATATATATTTATTATATTCTATTAAACAGGTATTCTCTGGGTATCGGATATTAGATACCATACAGGTAAGCTCTAAACCTATCTCAAACTCGTACAGATATTAAATTTCTATTACAAACCCGTTTAAATCCCATTAACGTATTTTCCAATGAGTTTTTATCAGATTCGGTCGAATTGGGTACCCTCGTGCACTTGATTACTTTTTTTTTTTTTTAACTAAATCCGTTGGTACCTTCACTTCAACTCTCTACATAAAGATGCCATGTAATAATATTTTATACTTTTTTCCACGCAGTTCTATTAAAATGTGAAATACTATTGACATTTAATAATTGCTATCGTACAATGGGACCCAAAATTTATATATTCTTTTGATTAGGTATATTGATAAATTTCTATATTTGTGATATAAGAAATCATGAAGTATAGTGGGCTCACAAATTTGAGTAATTACCATCTCACCGATTTTAAGTAATTACGAATATTACTTTCAAAATAAATAATATTTTTATTGATGAATTTGTCTTTCTAGTTTTAAGTTTGAATTTATTAAAATAAAATTTTTATTCTAAAATTTATATTTTTTTAACTTTTATAAAACTAAAATTAAGAATTAGAAAAAAAAAAAAAAAAGGTTAAAAAGTAAAGGTATGAAACAACTTGCTTTAAAAAAAAGGTTTGTCCTTGTTGTTTTGGTCCATTTATACTTCAAAAACAAAAAAAAAAAAAAAAACAAAAATTCAGAATGTAAGTAAGAATACTTTTTAAAAATAATTTACATTGTCGTAAATGAAGTAGGGATGTCAACAGGTAAGGTACTCTCGTCCAATTAGCAAATTCTATTACCAAACTCATTTATTTTTTTACTTATTGCTATCGTCTCAAATCCATTTATTTTTTTATTTGAAAGCCTAAACTCTTCCGTTCAAACCTGCAAAACCCAATTAAGTTTAACACATTGCTATTGGTTACGTTACCCACGTAATTTTCCTTTTTGCCTAATCTATCTACAAACAACTATAAAGAAAACTAAACATAAACAAATTTCAATATTTTCAACACAAATTCATTATTTACACTTAAACAAAATAAAAATGAAAGTATTTAAGAGAATTACAAATGAAAAAACAAAAAACAAAAAATAATAAGATTTCAACGGTTGTATAATAAAGCTTGGAAACTGAATCCAAAAAGTGTGTAATGTTAAGTCGTAAAAAAAAAACAGAATATTACTTAAATTAGACCAAAAGAGGGAAAAAAAAAAAAAACACAAGAATGCTACCAAACTCAAATTGCACTCTTTTTTTTTTTTTTTTTTTTTTATGTTCCTAAAAAGAAGAAATAAGAAAATAAACATTGACTTCTTAATTGTATCTACTTCTTGATTCTTAAATTCTCTCTTTCTTTCTTATACTAGTGACCAACAACATCATATAATGCCACAACTATCACTCCAATTTTTAACAATTATATTAACAAATATAATTGGAAAATTAATGGTAAAAATAACGAAAATAATAAAAAGAATAAAAGAAATATTCTCATCAATATCTTTTTCGGCACACAACTTGAATTTATAAATGATTCTATTCTATATAAGTGATACATACACGTACACTTGTAGATTAAGATTATACCGCGGCAACCAAGTGATAAGGGCAATGACGTTGATCCTCTTTGCAGCATTAATTTTAGGCAACGATAGTTACATAGGGAAAGTTCATTGGTACTGAGAAAAAATGATTTGAATTATATTTGGAATGACAAGTAATAAATAAATCTATGGCTAAAGATGATAAAATTCAATAAATGACCATTTCCTAAATTTAAGTACTTTTATTTTAAGAACAAAATTATAAATATATATTATATTATATGAAACAGGTACTTAATGTGTACCTTACGAATACCGAATATCAAGTATCAGGTATTCTACACGTAAATTCTAAAACCGTCTCAAATTCATACGGATATTAAATTTCAACTACAAATTCGTCCTAATCCGATTAGAATATTTTTCAACGATTTTTATCGGATTTGGTGTATCTTAATATACTGTTTAATTATTTAAATTGAGTAATTAACTAAGAAGGGAAATTATTTAATTAATTAATAATAACACTTAAAAAAAAATTGCAGAGAAATGCGTAATGCAAATTGTTGTCACGTAAGCGTTGGAAGAGGTAAGATCAAGGATTTCTCTCCGCGACGCGTTAACAGGTGGAGCCCATGCCCCAGCTCTGTGAGTCTGAGAACCGTCTACAGTTCCACAGGCCGCGCTCCCTCCCAATCGATGAAATGCGAATGGACAACCATAACGTACGCACTGGACACGTGGCAAATCAATGATTGCCAATTGTGCGCGGCGCTGAAAGCGCCAAGCGGACGTCATTTTCTCGGCTTTAAATGAAGGTGCGCGATGCAGGGATATCTCCTCTATAAAATAATTCTCGTTTTCGGTTCTTCGCACTCCGATTCTCACTCTCGCGACACAGAGACAAACCAATCGATCGGAAATGTCGTCTCTTGCAGTTCCGGCGCAAGTCCCCTCCGTTCACGACGATATCGAACAGCTCCGAAAAGCCTTCGAAGGTCCTCAAATCTTCCCTTCTCTTTCTTTTTCATTCACCGTTCATCTAGTGATTCTGTATGGGCTGATTTCACTGATCAGATTGATCTGTGACTGTCTATTCTTTCTGATCGTCTTTATGCATATGCACGTGTGTATAAGTTGGTTAAAATGATGGAATCTGCGTCTTTGCTAGCCTGTGACTTGATCTATGACAATCGAGTTGGACCGATCATTTGTAAGAGATGGACGATATACGATCGTGCCTCTTTTTAGTTTAGATCTGGTGATATGTGAGTGTTCGCGGTCTTCTAGGTGATTTATATGGAAAAATTCGTATATATCACATATCCACTGTGATTTTGCAAGTGATAGCGAGTTGTGATGTCGGTAATCTAGCCTCGAAGCGATCTTATGGTTTTTGTTGTTAGGAGAATCGGATTCTGTTCTTCATTGATAACGTTACGGATTTGATCGTGATTATCTTGTTGTTGACGGATAGATCGCCCATGTTTAACAGCTGAGGCGCTGCTCTGTTTTTAATCCCTGTATGTCAAGTGCAGGTCTTCTAATTTAGAGAAATCACTCGCACATTTTATGTTAGATATTTCATTGTCAGTGTACACAGGGACACTTATTTAGTTACAAAGTATCGTGTGGAAAAGACGAATATCTGAGATGCTGAGGGCAAAAGTTTGTTCGTCTAAAATAGGCTGCTTCTTGTGATTCAAAGGTTTCTGATGTTGAAAATTTTATGAATCTGAGAAGTATTCGGAGCTCAAGTGAGACTTTTTGTATTTCTAAAATATTTGAAAACTTGTTTAACAAAGTGAGTTTTCGTAATATAAAGAAAAATAAGGTTCAATTATTTTGTGAGCCCAACATCTTATTAGTAGAAAGATAACTCTATCTTTAATTGTGGGGGTTTCTTTTGATTTTTCTTACAGTTGATGTTGTCGATGCTAAGCCTCCGTCATAAAGGCAAATCTGTGAATCCCCAAGTATACAATCTGTGAAACACTATCTGCTGAGATATGTAGGCACGTTTGGTCATGTTTTTGTTTTTTTTTGTTTCCCCATTTATGTTTGTAAAATTTTATAAATTGATAACAAAAACGTGTTTATTAAATCTGTTTATGATTTTCTTTTTTCAAAAAAATAAAACATAAACAAAAAAAGGTATTTTCATTTTATTTTACTTTTTCTATTGGAGTTTTTTTTTATCGATTTTAACATTTTATCTCTTTTTGTTGCATCATACTAAAATAAATTATTTATTCAAATATTTTATCAAAATAAAATTATTTTTAATAAATACCATAATTAAATTATTTAAATTATTATGAAATATATTTTAGTAAATAATATAATGAAATTATAATTGATATATTTTACAATTAATTAATAAATTATTAAAATTAATTAATTATAAACTCAATTTAATTATTAGTTATTAATTTAACTTAAATTTAACTTAACAATTAATTACCTTGAATTTAATAATAAATTTAATTAATAATTAATTTAATTTTATTATTTATATTTACTGGATTAATAATATAATAATTATATTTTATTCAATTATTTTAAATAAATAATATAATTAGATTAAATTAAAATAAAATATATTTTTTAAATTCTATTGAAGTTTTAGAGACTAAAAAAATTTAATACTTATGAAAATAAAATAATAATAATAATTATAAATAAAATTACATTTCCAAACGCAGTCTCAATTTTCATTTTATAAAAAAAACCTGACAACATAAAACAAAAAACAGAAAATATAAACAAATAAATATAAACAAAGAAGTAAAAGCGTTATCAAACAAGGCCGCAATATGCATGGACACATGCTTGCAGGGCTGATGAATGGCTTATTTGAAGCATCTCTGTAACATGGGAATACGCATTTTGCATGATATTTGATGAGATTTTGATTGAAGTGGGTGTTGAAGTCTCAAAAGGCCAAGTTATTAAAATCAAATACAAATTGCTTTGCTTTGACAGTCATTCAAAGGACTGTTTTACATTAACTGCCTGGCCTGGTGATGAATTGGAAATAGTTAGAACTTGAGAGAAATGTATTTAGTAGTAGTCATTCTGAACCAACATGAGATTGATTTTGGCCTCACCTTACTCCTTGATCATGCAAATTTTGTTTCCCAATATTAATCTTGGGAACAATGTGGCAAGCTAATAACTTGAAGTAAAAGGGGAGTAATATTTCAATAATTTTCCTTTTATTTCTCCCTCACATCTGCCAACATAGGTGTGATAAATATTAAAAAGTACATAACGTTGTGTTCATTTTTTAGATGACATTGGTTGGTTGGTCCTGATCACCATGTTGCATTTATTTCTTTAAATAATATCACGTACATGCCTCTAACACTAATGCCTATCTTTATCTCACACTAAATTAGTAGATTAAGAAATGATAAATCGATCCAATCCGGAGGAATCTATAGAGAAGGCAATTCCCTTTGGCGCTTTTGGTTCTATCAGTGCTTGAAGCAATTGTACTATATCAAATTTTTTGTTAATGCTTTTGCAGGATGGGGAACTAACGAGGACTTAATCATATCCATATTGTCTCATAGAACGGCTGCTCAGCGCAAGGCAATTAGACAAGCTTATGCTGAAACTTACGGACAAGATCTCCTAAAATCGCTTGACAGAGAACTGACACATGACTTTGAGGTTGGTTCTTGTAGTCTGACCCCCATGTTTAGTGTGCGCTATGCTAAGAATATTCTCCCAACCATCATAACTGTAGCTAAGTGATTCTCATATTAATCTCCTCCTTTATTTATCAGATAAAAATAAAAAATAAAAAATAAAATAAACAAAACGAAACAGATGAATATTCTACATAAGAGGGAGCAGTTATGGGGTGTCGTAAAAGCTAATGAATATATTTCCTTCCCCAAATCTTTATTTCAGAGGTTGGTATTGCTTTGGACACTTGATCCTGCTGAACGTGATGCACATCTAGCTAATGAAGCAACAAAGAAATGGACTTCGAGCAACCTGGTTCTGGTGGAACTAGCCTGTGCAAGATCTCCAAAGGAGCTGCTTCTTGCAAGGGAAGCCTATCATGCCCGTTTTAAGAAATCACTTGAGGAGGATGTTGCACACCATACAACTGGGGACTTCCGGAAGGTACTTTCTACAGCCGAATAGTGCATTATTGGTCATAATATACTTTCCTGTGAGTTATATTTATCCTTTGGTACATTTAGATGCTATGAGATTTTGGCTCTCGGAAATAATGTCGTTTTATAGTTGGTCAAATTTTCTCAGACCTTGCTCACAGGCTTGTTTCCCAAAATAAATGGCAGTTATATGTCTTCATTGTAAATCCTGATACCGATAAACTGTGACTGGAACAAATGACCTTGTTTATTCTATTCTTATACTCTCAGCTTTTGGTACCTCTTGTGAGCTCATATCGGTATAGTGGAGACGAGGTAAACATGACTCTTGCAAAAGCTGAGGCTAAAATACTCCACGAGAACATTTCAAAGAAGCATTATAACAATGAGGATCTCATCAGGATTCTGTCTACAAGGAGCAAAGCTCAGGTCAATGCAACACTGAATCACTACAGAGACGAATTTGGGCATGATATAATCAAGGTATGCATGCTATCTGTGTTGGCCATGAGTTTTCTGGTAGATGTAATCCTCAGCATTGTCCCTTTCATCTCTATGCTTGTAATTGCGCACTGCCTTATACCACTTGACTCTTTTTGATGATTTTCTGGGAAATAAAATTTTTGATTACAATGTTACTTCTTATCATTAGTGTTTTACATCAGCCCATTTCATTGATATAACAAAACCTTAGTCACGGTTCTTTTATATCTTAAGATTAAGATTAGAAATTTGAAGTCTTAATAGGTCTCATGTCTCAGGCTGAGTATGAGTAATTGTAAAGTCACTTTTGTTTCCAGGACTTGGAAGCTGATTCCAAAGAAGAGTTTCTTGCAATACTTAGGGCAACGGTGAAGTGCTTGACTTATCCTGAGAAGTATTTTGAGGAGATTATTCGTCTGGCAATAAACAGGCAAGGAACGGATGAAGGGGCTCTCACTAGAGCTATTGCTACAAGGGCCGAGGTTGACATGAAGATCATAAAAGAGGAGTATCAGAAGAGGAATAGTGTCCCTCTGGATCGTGCCATTGCCAAGGACACAAACGGAGACTATGAAAAAATGCTTCTTGCCCTGATAGGGCACGCTGATAATTGAGAAGAGCCCAAATGTTTCATCTGCGTTCCCTTGGGGTGGTGGGGCTTGCTTTCAATTTAGTATGATCTTGTGTGCTTCTTTTTTTTGGTTTGTGTTGGGTCTTTTGCATTTTATTTTGCTATGATTGTGTCTTCCTTGCTCGTGTTATTTCTAGTTGCGTTCTGTGTTTCGCAGTTGGTGTTTTGTAATCTGCCCCAGGAGAATAAACTGAGAGGTGCCATCTGATTATTATGTAATATTATTATTACCTTGTGTAAAACCAACAGTTGTTAATATGCAGTCTTGCCTTATTATCATTTTATGCGGGATATCAGGAAAGCTTTGAATTTTTCGCTGATTGCTATTCGGTTCAATTTATCAAATTATTAGCTATTGCCTAAAGCTCGACGGTCACTTTTCAGTGCCAAAGTGTTCTTGTTCTGGTCTAGGCCCGAAGCGAAGCGGGCCGGAAGCGAAAGATTGTCAGGATGTATATTAAAAAATTTAAATGAATAATATATATACACACTTTGAATATATTTTGTGTAAAATAATGCTGAATATAAAACAGTCTCTGATTTTTTAAATGTGATATGGCTACATTAATTTGTATAGTAGTTTTATACATTATACTTACATTGATTACTAAGTTATTTCCAGATTATCTATAACGATTTAATATATTTTAATTATCATAATATTATATGTGCATAAAAAAATTATTTTTAATTTGAGAATTTGATTAACTTGTCCTCAATTCTTGAATTTAATGATTTGAGGCGTGATTTTCCATTTCTAAGAGGAGAAATGTGGGGGCTTAAGTGCCGACTAACACAACTTGCGAGAGAACCAAATCCCCCGTGCTAGTGGTGTGAAAAACAAATAAAAACAAGCCAACATATTCAAATTGGATAATGAAACTCTTATTTCATGACCCGATCCAATCTGACCCCATAAAAAATGGGTTGATTCTATACAACAATTGGTTGGATTCAAAATCTTAAAATTTGATAAAAATCGAATCAGTTTTTTTGAGTTTGAATCGTTCAAAGTAGCAGAATATTAGCCTGTGCTTTGCCCGGATGAGGTCAAATACTCAAATCTGAGAAGAAAAGGATTCGACAACAGAGGCAAAACCATTGCAGTATTTAGTTAACTATCATGATTTCCGTGCTGCTGGAATCATGCGGCATCGATCTCCTCTCTTATTGCCAGACTGCTTTCTTGATCGCTCTCATTATACAATCCTACGGGGCATATTAAAATAGTAAAAAGTAGGTCACAAATAGCACAATCAGTTTCAGGATGAAAGAGCAAAATAGTCCAGAAAGGTATCCAGACATTGCAACTAGATAATATTAAGCAAAAACTCACAATTCTGATCCTTTACAACATTCAGAGAATTGGATCAACAAGACAACAGAATGTTACAACTCATATCCGCAATCTAAGTAGATGGAGCAAAATTTGAATTTTTTTTTTTTTATTTCGACACTGAACAAAGTCACAGTAGCCTGGCAGCAAAGATACTTGTTTAATATAGAAGGTGGTAGTGCTAAGACAGATAATAGTAATTGTTATTAGTGAACTTTGTAGCACTCTTGGGAGGACAACATCACTTCTTCAAGAGGTTGCGCGAGAAAATCTTCTTGCAGTATGGACTTGTGCGTAGGATAGCATGAGGCCGAACTGCTTCAACTAATGAAGCGTGTAGAGTGCCCTGGTTCAAGGACAAATAAATAGTTTAGAACATCAAACAGTTGAAGCATAAAGAAAGCCCGGGTTCAAGGCAAACAAAAAAAACTTGGCACATCAGATAGTCACACCGGCAAATGCATGCAAACATGGGCTGATTCCTCTCCCCCCCTTGCCCAGGTGTGACAGCCAAAATCTTGAACTAAGGAAAATTTCGAACCAGAATTTCATGTCCTTTTTCAGGAATTTAGAGAACAGCACCACTTCCATCCCCCCCCCCCCAAAAAAAAAAAAGATAATAATGGTAAGTGGATACAAAATTAGGTCCTAAGAAACTTGGCCAAATTTCAAGTTTTTTTTTTTGCCAAAATTTCACCTTTAATTCATTTCAGTGCTAAAAGTCCAGACTCAGCCAAATAGTTATCAAAGTACAAGATAATCCTGCCAAACTGCAACGCCGTAGCATGTTAATACATGAGAAGGCTGTTGGTTCCGTACCTTGCTAACTTCAAGGGCAGATTGAATGACATAATTGGCATAAGGATCTTGCAATAACTGTTCAAAGTGAGGCACTGAGAGCAATTCGTGGATGATTCTTGGACGGTTCTCTTCGAAATACTTTAGGCATTTTTCAACCACATGACTGCTGAATTTTTGTGTTGAGAGGTACACATAGCGGCCCTCAAACTGAGAAGTCAAGCTGGTAGCAACTGAAGGGATCTTAAGTTCTATAAGATATTGGACAACATAATTTCTGGGATCCCCCCACCCAAAAAAAAAAATTCAAGTCAAAATCGCACCATGAAGACAAATAACCATAGTAAAGAATACATGATCAAATTACCACTGAAATAAAGGGTTACAGGAATGTACATAATGAAAGAAAATGACAAAAATTGACACTGAAAATAACCACCACATCCATTTTCAGAACTATTAGAAAGCAGTTGCAATCATAAGATTTTACCCAAATGTGGTGAAAAGAATAACTCAACTACAACTGAGGCAGGGGCTTTGGATAGACCTATAATATGACTAAAGGCTAGTCTTCAGAACGTTGAGTAATTGGAATAATATGTTCGTTAGCATAATCATAATGCAAATGGTGAGATAGATGGTGGAAAACTAGGCAATATAAAGATAAAACAAGCACATCAATAGAAACCTAACAAGAGAGATGGCAAAATAACAACAAATAAATTGAGATCAGTATTAAGAGAACTTGTGGTTGCCTAGAGCAAAGGTGCTTATCATAATAATAGGTAAAAGCATTAAGCTATATTACATAAATGTAATGAAGATGACTAATATGATGAAATGATCGATGGTGATGACAAGTTACATGCTTGAACAAAAAGTCGTGGCCATTGAACACATTAAATTGCTTAAAGGTTGCTACTATAATTTGAACAAATAATAAAAGCTGAAGTATGGACAATCTCCAGAGGTAGCGTACAAGTGGCTAATACTCTCTAGACATGGAAAACTAAAGGATACATAGTGGACATGTCTCGAACACACAATTAAATGTGTCCCTATTTGTAACCTTTTTTTTGGCTTAAGACACTTAATTTGGGGACACATTTACGACAATCAGCAAGTTTTCTATTCTTTAATTTGTCTTCAACAACTTTCAATGATAGCACAAAATGTTTATTGTAAATTTTCTTTATTTCTTCCTTACGAAGGGTTTACCACCCTTTTTTTATTTAAATTAAGTATGGTTGATAAATTGTATTTACCTCTTCATGTTATAATTACATTTTTTACTTTAATAGAAGGTAATTGTTATACGGAGTATATCATGACAATTAAGGCATAGAGTACACGGTTTTCCTTTTCACTTCTAATTAGTGTTTTTTGGCATATTTTTTTTATTTTTTATCTTTGAATAAAATATTATATATGACATAAAAATATAAAAGGAATATTTTTTTTGCGTGTTCCAACTGTGTTGAGTCCAGCATTTTTTGAAAATTTACATGTCACTTGTCCCAATCATGTCAAAATTCATGATTCTTAGAATATAAGAAAGAGACATGATTTTAAGAAATACTGAGCATATATATATTTTGTTAAGTTTTAATAAATATTGAACATAGCAATCAGTCAAACATTGTAAAAGGAAATAGAGGATCAGAAAATTTAGAAAGGAAAAAAAATAACAAAAGCTTGATGTTTTAACCAAAGCCTTAACTTATGAGCATAAGCCTTAACTAGAAACCTGAAAAGAAAGCTAACTACTTAAAATGCTTCTTGTGTTTTTCACCCATCAAGCCGATTAGTGCAAAATCAATTAATCATAGGCTTACCTAGGAAGAAATTGTAACAAACGGAGGCATGCATCAATTATGATGTTTATCCCGGAGTCTCCTATCAGGTCCTCAATTAAATTGTTTGGTATCCAAGTCAATCAGCCTTATTAGTAGATCCTATATATTTTCAATTTTCCAGTCCATTACTAGGGATGGCAATCAAGCAGGTTGGTCGGGTGAAGCACCTATACTGATGCACATGCTCTCAATCCACACTTGAGCAGTTTAATAAATGGATCACGAGGCCAAACCCAAAACGAAACCCAAACCCATCTACCCTATTGTTTTATTATTATGCCTTTTCCATCGTTAACTCAACCTGTAATTTGTACCCTTAAAACGTCCTATAGTTAATATTAACCAAATTAGAATAACGTGTTAAAATAATTTATTAATAAAAAATGAATGACTGATGATAGTAATATTATAACTATAGCCATTTAATTATACAATGTATAGTAAAGTGACCTATCATGAATTGAAGCCAGTCAACTCATCAGAGCGGAATGGGCACCTAATCTAGCCCATTTATTGCATGGGTCCAAGAAAAAAATCAACGTGTATCCTTAAAATCAAATGGATGGCTCAGCATTTGGAGTTAAAAACATCGCCATCCCTATGCATTGCACAAAAGTCGGACTGAAGCTCATAGTTCTCTCACAATGTAACATAAAACATGCCCTAGCCAAATAGAAAGGATGACGTAGTTTGAATTTGTTAAGTGAAGGGAGTAAAAAGGCTAGTAGAGCGTGGAAAGTCTGCCCCGGGTTTTGAAGACATCACAGTTTTTAATACAGCCATATCCACTTAATGCTTAGTAGTTACAGTCTAGAAAACGACGAAGAAGATTTACAGCCACATCTTCTGATGAACACAACATCAAGCAATTTACATAGCTAATTAGTAGGTTGAAAAAGCTATGAATGTGAGAGCCACTTCTGCATGATTCTCTTACCAGAAGAACCTCTCACATCAATGATCCACTTAAGACACTACTTTCCCTTTCATTGATACCATATTAACATATGCAACAATGTGCAAATGACAAGATTTGAGTAAAAAACAGCAGCATTCCATTGAGCAAGACACCGTTATGTTTACAGTGAAAGTAAAACAATGACAAATCCATTTACTTTTGCAGCTAACTTATCAGATGCCTTCCGCTCTTTTTGAGCATCAACAACCGTAGCTGCAGTTATTTGCTACATAGCTTGGAAAGAACATTGAGAAGGGCTCAACAGTTCTCAGTTCTCATAATTGAACGTGGGTTGTGAGAACTACTATGAGTAAATATTTAGCTGCTCACTATCATTTAAGAACAGCCGAAACATAGACGAAACAACTAACTGATTTAACCTGGTGATGTCGCTGCTATGAAATTTCACTATAAAATTGATTATTAGTTTCACCTCCCTAACCTCAGTGAAGAAATGCATCTAGAAGGTATGCAAAGATGGCAAAAATAGCCGTGCCTTGGACTAGTTCTATGGAGATTACTATATCAATTTTAAGGTTTGTGCATAATTACACTCACACAAGCACATGGTAGATGGAAAATATTCAATCAAAGATAAGTCCAAACTGTTCAAATAATTACCCAAAAGCATCTTGAGCAAGGAGAAGCCCATGAGCAGAAATTTCTGCAACCAACTTTTCTCGATAACTCCCAACTGATTGAGCAATGCATCGATTCAAAACGCAACATCCATGTTGATGAGTTGCAATGTCAACGCAGAATTTTGCAGCAGCATCAAATATAAACTTCCAAAAATAAATAAAAAAAAACAAAGAAATAAATATAAAAAGGCAGATTCAGATCAAATTTGACAATATATGAATCAGCCAAACACATACAATAATGAAGTAATCACAAATATACACCATAAATGAAATCACTTAGACATTCAATCAGATTACAGGTTCAATGCAAAATAATATTTGGTTGAAGAAGGTTTTCGACAGGTTTACAACAATTATCGGTTAAAGGTTTTAAGAATTTGAAAGAACCATGCAGTTAAAAGGAATCAATACAATCTGTGATGCGTATGTTCATTGATAGCTTAAAAGGGGAAGAAATTTCTTGCAGAAAACTAAACATATCAATCTTGGAAACCATATTGTATGGTCATTGATCAGACAGGAAGAGAATTTTTACCTTATTGTCTTCCTTGCCAAGGCATTGTAAGCATCTCTGTATGACATGATTTCCATTCAAGTCCTTAATTAGATCAAGAAAACCTGGTTCAAGAGCTGATACAACCAATGAGATCTGCTTCCTGGTTTTGAGAGTCTCGATCAACTTCTGCACTACCCGTGTACTGATGCCAACACAGCAGTTTAATTCAGAAACAATAGACACATTGGAAACATCACAAGTTTTTGCCAGGAAAAAAAAAAGGGTTAACAATGAATCAACTAGGGAAAGATTTACCCATGTGTGTTCAAAGATATTCCGACAAGTTCTCCAGGTTGTTCAGTCGCCACCAGCACAATCTGTGTTCTCTGGTCTTCGCTACAGACTTCCAATAATTTCTGCACAAGGTAATTTCCGAAAGAATTCACCATGAGTTCAGCAACATGATCGATAATTTCATTAAATATTAGCTGGACTTCTTGACAGGTTCCCTCATCAACTATCCGTTGTAAAAACCGACAGCCAAGCTGATCCTTCGCCATGATGTATGTATAACCCGGGACCTGCGCCAGTGAACTGAATGTTGGATGAAAAGGCAATGGACCATAACTCCTCGGACTTGGTCTCTTCTCACAGATTCTCTGCAATTGTGATTGACCAAATAGCTCCCTTCTTTTCTCCTGCAAATTTGGTGTAGCAATTTCATTGCCAAACTTCTTTTGACCTTTTGAACTATCACACCCCTTGTCAACAACATATTTCAAATTTTTTCCCTGTATAATCAGGTTATCCTCGCAGCTAAAAGCTTCAACATCCCCTCCATCTGTCATTGACAGAAGTGGTGGAGGGACTCTGCCATTTGGGTTTGCTCTAGCCTTTTCTCTTGACATGGAACTACTACTGCATAGAGGACTTCCCATACTCAATGCCATATTATTATAGACCACCTGAGAGGAATTTACTGGATTCAAGAAACTCAAATCCCCATTAAAACCCACCCCTCTTCCGGGTAAGCAACACATTTCATCATTCAGACAAGGCCTATTAAAAGATGGGTCATGCATGTGAAGCCCCACATTACAAGAGCTTCTTCCCTGTTGATTTCTCTGGTCCATAACATAGTTCATCCTCTCTTTGTAGCAACGGGGTTCAGAATACAAAAGGTTGGACTGATTGCGAGTAAGATGAGACCCCCTCAAATTACCCACATGTCCGTTCCACAACCCAAGTAATTTATCATCATTAGAACTCATCACAGAATTTGCAGGAATTGATGGCTCAAACCCCTCATAGCCATGAAAATCACTGCTAAAACGTTCAAATGCCCCGTAATTATCCAAAATGTAGGGACTCACCCCATCCAAAGAACATCCACTTAAACCAAACCCATCTGATTCCACCGGGACTCTCCTAATCTTCAAATAATCCTCGCGTGCCTCCCTAAAATTCATTCTACAAAAATTTTCACACAAACCAAGTTCATCCAACATAGACTCATTGGATTTCTTCACAACACGAGAATCTACGTAATGGGTACTCGGCGTTTGATTCATAGTTCGATCCATTTGTGCCACAGAAGGCAAAAAGGAACTTGAACCAATAGGTGGAACACTCGTTAGCTGGCTATGACTATTTTGACGATGAAGATGGTGATCGAGAGAAGAAGCCATACGAGGGATCTCACTCGACAACATTTGAAACTCCAAATCATCCCTCGTGTTGTTTCCTACAACCCACTTCTCCTTCTCAGCTTCTTTTACTTTAAACATCACAAACAAAACTATATATATACACACACACACAATATATATATATATATATATTAATACAGAGTGATACAGAGAAATAAAAAATCCCAAAAACCCAAATCAGAAATCAATCTAGAGACGCTACAGAAAGCATTATCATCAAGAGATATACACGTAGAAAAGAGTGCGAAGAAATCTCAGTGTCATTTGAGTCTCATATATATATTTGATTTCGTTTTGGGGTTTCGCCAACGAAGATGATGATGAGTGAGAGTAGAGAGAGAGAGGGGTTGTGATATTGTCGGTTTGTACGAGTGGAAACAGAGGGGGTTCTGTCACTGTTTAACGCTCACGCCATTGAAGTGAAGAAGAGCAATTGGCATTTTGGCATAATGCAAATGCGCAAACAGAGAGAGAGAGAGAGAGAGAGAAGAGAGAATTCTTAATTTATTAAATTATAATTTTTTGAAATAATAATATTTGTTTAATCGAACTTTTGATATTTTCAGTTATTAGTATCCCTCAACTGATTACTGCTAATCTACCTTTGCCCAACAAACCCAGCTTAATTTTCTCCTTCAAATTGAATTGGAACGAAATGACTAAACTACCCCCCGCCTTTCCCGCACGCCTTCCTTTTATTTGCATGCCCTTTTTGTTCATAAGACCCCAATTTACGAGATTGCCCGGTTCTATTTTGGGTAGGTATTCTCGCCTCCCAATTCGTACTCAAAACTTCATCTGATTAAATAAATATTGTTTTATCCTAACCGGAAAGGTTCGATTTGAGGGGTTTTGATTTTATTCAATAAGAATTTTAACTAATTATTTGGAATTAAAATAAGACTATGTTTGGAATGTTGAATATGATGAGATTTGATTTTATTTGATGAGAATTTCTAATGATTTTTATATTTGGAAATTAAAATGAGATTATGGTTGAAATAGTGAATTTAATAGGATTTGATTTAATTTGATGAGAATTTTTATTAATTTTATGTTTGGAATAGTGAATTTAATAAGATTGGAATTTATTTGGTGATAATTCTCTTTAATTATTATGTTTAAAATTAAAATAAGATTTGATGAGTTGGATTTGGTTTCATAACTTAAATTTTATATTTTCTATATCATTTGAAATATAGCCACAAAATACTAAAATTTGATAACAATTCATTATTTTTTTAACTCATCTAAATAAGTATACAAATATATCCTCATATATCATATTTTTTATTTTCTATTAACATGGTTAAATTTGGTATATTTCTAAAATTAATTCAATTTAATTTTTAATTTCAAAATGTGTTCTAAACACAATTTCATTTATCAAATAAAATAAAATCAAATCAAATCAAGTCGTATTTTTATTTTAAATCAAATCAATTCTAAAAGAGGAAAGTTTCTATATAAACTGTAAGATTTCATAAGTTGGACCTGATTCATTTTATAACTTAAATTTTGAAATTTCTACATTTTTTGAAATTTAACAAAAAAAAATAAATTTATTATTTTCTTAAACTAGCTAAATAAGTAGATAAATTTACCTTCATATGTCATATTTACCATTTTTTATTTCCTATTAAAGTGGTCAAATTTGATATTTATTTTAAATCAATTCAATTCAATTTTAAATTCAAACGTGTATTCTAAATGCAAAAATTTTATTAATTAAATCAAATTAAATAAATTATTTATTTCAAATTAAATCAATTTTAAAAAAATTAATATTTCCAATCGGAATGTAAACGAAAATATTAGGTGGTGTAAAGAAGGATGTAATTTGGTGCAATATCAATTATTTATATGTGAGAATTTTATAATGAGGCTAAAATTGTAAAATCAATTAAATAACCAAAATTATTATTATTTTTTATTTGTCACGCTCCTTCACTCGTTAAAACCAAATATAAGTATAAATGATGAAAAATTTAATTCATTGTTTGTTCCTAAAATCTCATGCCCAATCAAACATAGCTCTTTTTTTTATGTTAATTATAATTAATATCGTAGTCATTTGATTGGTGAAAAGAGACAAGAAGAAATAATTATGTTCACACTATCCCTCCACAATTACAGTCATTTGCTAATAACCACTCTTACCCTGGATGATCCTTTTTGCAGCTCTTTCTGTTCTGCAAAAGTACTAGTTCTGAATAGCTATAAGTGCAGGGGTCACACATTCTGGTGAAAAAGACACCTTCGTTCCTCCCACCCCCACAAGTGAGGGTTAGCATTGTTTGGTGGCCAAGAAATAGACCTGTGACATTTATTTTTTCATGCCTCCGGCAGTAAGTGTGTGGCCATAGGTAATCTAGGACAAAAATATGACAAACACAAACCAATTTAGAGATAGAATTTCTTCTCGTATGTGCAAGTCCGATGAGCATATTGAATGAGCTGACATTTGATTTGGTTTTTTATTTTTATTTTTTTATATTTTTGAAAACAAGAAAATAATTCAAAAAGTATATATGATCACTTGTGCTTTATAATTTTATTTTAGGAGACAAAATAAAAAAATAAATTTCATTTTAAAAATTAATTGGTATAATTTACATTCTAAAATTTTTATTTTATTTTTAATTTTAATTGGTATAATTTCTTCTACTTATCTCAAAAATTAAATTTACATTTTATTATTTTTATTTCCATAGATTTAAAAATTACATTTTTACTCTAACTGTTTTTTATTTTTTTTATTTTTACTCTTATTTACATCTAAGGGTCCGTTTGATAAAACTATCAGTTTTAAAATTTTTGTTTTCAGTTTTTATATTCTATTTTTAGTTTTTTGTGTTTAGTTATTCATTTTTAGTTTTCATTTTTACAGTAAAAAAAAAAACAAAAACTTAAAAACAAGTTCGGTAATGATAGTTATTAGTTGGTAATTATATACATATTTGTTAATTAATTAAATTCAGTAAATTTAATTAATTTGATTTATTGAATTTAATTATTTTAATTAATTAATTTTTCAAAATTTTTTAATTCAGTTAAAAGGAAATATATTCAATAAAATTTAATTATATTGAATATATTTAATTATATAATTTAATTATATTAATTTAATTAATTAAATAAATTTACTTATTTTAATTATATTTTTTATTAAAAATAATTTAATTCAATAAAAATAAAATATATTAAATATAATTTGTTATATTATTTATTAAAAATAATTTAATAAAATATTTTTATATGAATTTAACTAATTAAATTCAATTATAACTAATATAATTTAGTTAATTAGTATATTCGATATATAAATAATATATTAAATTAATTAATAATTAATAATTAATTTAATATATTTTATATATTAATTAAATATTTTTATATTAAAGAATATATTTAGCAATGACCAGTGATTGGGTAGTGGGAACCGTGAGAGGCGACGGCTAAATGTTGGTGGTAACTAGCGGACGGTGGTAGTAGTTGGTGGTTGTAACTACTAGTATTTATGTAACAAAAAAATAAAAATTTGAGAAAATAACTTTCTATATTTTTATAATTTTTAAAAATTTTAAAAACAGTTTTTCACTTCTTTGAAAACCGAAAACAATCGGTTTTCAAAAGTTTTCAAAAAAAAAATGATAGTAAATTTTGAAAACTGAAAACAAAATGATTGCCAGACGGGTTATAAGTTGTAATTTTATTTTTACTAATGACAAATTCTAATTCTATCCTATTTAGCAACTCAGTTACACCCATTTTATAAATGGATGTTTTATAAGTTACTCAATAACAATCTAATTAACAAAATAATAGAACCTAAACTCATTTATTATAGGCTTAATTGGATGGATTAATGGATATGGGTTCATTTTTGCCATCCCTGTCAAATACCAACTAAACGATTCACATGTTCCGAGACCAAGTTGTAAGATTGTTATACCGTCGGTGGCGTTTTGCCTCTTAGCCATTAATTTATATACATAGAACTAATATGAAATCTATGCATAAAACTTTCAAAATTCAACTGTAATACTTTGTATTTTTATTTTGTTAGTAATTGAGATTTGGACAATTTTTATTTGAGGCCTTGAGATTTAGTCTGTTACAGAACATTTATTTTATTTTATTTTATTTTATTTTATTTT
>QLOD02115431.1:0-22317 GCA_003260245.2 Sideroxylon spinosum | reverse complement strand
AAGTAATCATAATAATCATGAGGTTTAAATTATTTTATAAAGTCAGTATAAAATAATTAACTCAACTGGGTCTAGTTTAATACACACAAAGTGTACTAGCACAAAAAGTTAGAATTAAACCATCCCTGTAGTCAAGACAGACCTACTAAAATTCTGTGTTACAGCTCTACTGATGGTGTGTCCAATTCCATCTAAAACTGTGAACGATAAACTTGGATTCCAAAAGAACTTATGATCTAGTATTCTGTGTGTAAGCCATACTCTACACACTAGATCAAATACTCTTTGTGAATACTAGACACACGCACAAATATAGTAAATGGCATTCATTGCTTAAAAGAAATTCTCCTTAAAAAATATAAAAAGATAGCATAAAGTATGTCTTTTAGTTTGTATCTCTATCACCTGCAACTTTTCAAATGTGTATGGTGAGCATTTTTAGTGACATGGTTGAGAAGTTCTTGGAGGTTTTTATGGATGAATTCTCTGTTTATGGCAAGGAAGGAAATGAACCAAGCTATTCGAGGTCGGCTCGAGCTTGGCTCGTGAGTAAAACGAGCTCGAATCGAGCTCGATTTGTGGCTCATTTCAGATTCAAACTCGAGCTCGAGCCTAGAGAAGCTCGGCTCAAAAGCTCGCGAGCAGGTTCGATAAAATAAATATTTATTTTCAATAATATTTTTTAATATTTTTAATATTTTTTATTAATTTTTAATAATATTTTATTTATTACATTTTAAATTAATACGACGTCGTTTGGTTTAATCGAGCTATTTACGAGCTTACCCGAGCTTACCCAAGCCAAACTCGAGCCTATATAAAAACTCGAATCGAGCTCAGTTTAAAAAGCTCGAGCCGAACTCGAATAAGTTAAAGCTTGGCTTGGCTCAGCTCATTTCCACCCCTAGTTTATGGAGATTCATTTGATTAGTACTTGTCCAATCTTGAGAAGGTTTTAGTGCGCTGAGAACAACTTAGTGCTAAATTGGGAGAAGTGCCATTTTATGGTACGATAAGGGATCGTGTCGGGGCATATAATATCACGTTGTGGGGTCAAGGTAGAGAAAACAAAAGTTGAACTAATCCAAAATTTACCTACCCCTCGAGGTATGAAGGACATAAGATCATTCCTTGGTCATGTCGGTTTTTAATAGTGATTTATTCAGTCATTTAGTTCTATTGCCCATCCCTTATGCTCATTGTTATCCAATGATGCTCCTTTTGAACGAACAATGCCATGCCAAGAGGCAATTGAAAGACATAAACACTTGCTTACCATTACTCCCATCATCCAAAGCCCAGATTGGTCTTTACCGTTCGAGCTTATGTGTAATGCTAGTAACTTTGCAGTGGGGGCTATTTTAGGGCAGAGGAAATAGGGGAAACCCTATGTCATATACTACGCTAGTAAGATTCTCAATGAGGCTCAGGTGAATTATACTACCACTGAAAAAGAGCTTCTAGTAGTAGTATTTACCCTACACAAGTTTAAGTCTTATTTGGTAGGTTCTCATGTCACAGTATTCACGGACCATGCAGCTTTGAAATACCTTCTTTCTAAGTAAGAGGCCAAGCCCCGTCTAATTAGATGGATGCTACTCTTTTAAGATTTTGATTTAGAGATTAAGGACAAGAAATGAGTAGAAAATGTGGTAGCTGACCACTTCTCTAGATTGCCTTAGCATGTGTCCAAATCTAGTGGCCTACCAATTAATGAGCAATTTATCGATGAGCATATCATGCATGTTAGTACCAACCCTCAAATCCCATCTCCATGATATGCAGACATTTCCAATTTCTTAGTGACTGGCCAAGTGCCTCCCACTAGACAAAGGTGGATAGAGGTAAGTTTTTGCACAATGTGCATAATTTCTTTTAGGATGAACCTTACTTATACAAGTATTATCCAGACCAAATTATAAGAAGATGTATTCCCGATCATGAGATTCATAGTGTCATTGAGTTTTGTCACACTTAAGCTTATGGAGGCCATTTCTCTTCAAAGAAAACCACCGCTAAGATTCTTCAAAGCGGATTTATTAGCCCTCCTTGTTCAAAGATGTGCATAACTATTGCTTAAGATGTGATCGCTGCCAATGCTCAGGGGCCTTGTAAAAGCGTAACGAGATGCCCCGACATCCTATCATCATTTTAGAAATCTTTGATTATTGAGGGATAGATTTTATGGGCCCATTTTCTACGTCATTTGGTTATGAGGATATCTTAGTGGCCATAGACTATGTGTCCAAATAGGTAGAGGCCATTGCCACTCGCACTAATGACCACCGAGTCATGGTCTAGTTCCTAAGAGAACACATTTTCTCTCATTTTCGGATGCCGCAGGCAATCATTAGTGATGAGGGGAAACATTTTTGCAATCGTTTTGGTTGTGTCCTAATGCAAAAATATGGTGTGACGCATAAATTGGGAACTACTTATCACCAACAAAATAGTAGCCAATTGGAATTGGCAAATAGGGGGATTAAGGGTATCCTTCAAAAGACCATCAATCCCACTCGTAAAGATTGGTCTTTCAGAGTAGTCGATGCATTGTGGGCATACCAAATGGCTTATAAGACCATTTTTGGGTATGTCTCCCTATCGTCTTGTTTTGGCAAAGCTTGCCACCTACCTATTAAAATGGAGCATAGAGCCTAGTGGGCAATCTGGAAATTTAATGAGAGTCTAAATGAGACTGGTGTTCTTAGGAAGCTCCAATTGAATGAACTTGATGAATTAAAGAATGATGCTTTTGAGAATGCAAAGATTGCCAAGGCAAAGATGAAGGATTTGCATGATAAGCATATTCTTAGAAAATCCTTCCATGTTAGCCAAAATGTTCTTTTGTATATCTCAAGGCTGCATCTCTTTCTTGGGAAGCTTAGGTCTAGGTGGTCTAGCCCGTTTATCATTGTGTCAACTCGGAACATGATGTGTGTGAACCCATGCAATAATACCACCTTCAAGGTAAATGGCTGTCGTCTCAAGCCATATTTGGATAATCTTGTGGATGAGATTAAGTCGTGGGAGCTCAATGATCCTCCCTCATTTGACTAAAGAGCATGCAAACATTCCTGTACATTAGTAGTTAGGTGTCTTTGTTTTCTTCTTCCTTGTTCATTCAAAAAATAAAAAATAAAAATTTGTTGACCCTCGGTGGGCGCCTAGTTATGTTCCTCCCGTGCGCCCATTGTGTGATGTGCCTACAACATCTTCAGGCCGTACGCCCACTGTGCCGTGCGCCTGACTGAGACCTATGTTGGGCACCCACTGTAAGCCACGTGACCCATAAATAGGTCACGTGAGTAGCCTTTAAGTCTTCCTCTCAACTTCTCATTCAGCCACTCTTCTTCCTATCCGAAATATTAAACTAACACATACACAAATATAATCCTCTTCCATTCCCTCCCTCCGAATGGTTCTTCTCATCAAATCATTTTTTTGATTCAATGATAATTCGTGTAGTAGAAGCGGCCTTTTGGGTTGAAGCTGTCCTCTTCTGAAGTGTTTCATGGAATTAGGGGTTGAGGTCAAATGGTGCATAGGTACTTTATCATCTTTAGGTGTTTTGTTTTGTTCAACAAGTGAAGATTGTAGGTGTGTTTTGTTACTCCTCTTGCATTTGAATGGTATCTTTAGAGTTCCACCATGAATAAGTAGTACCACTCATACTTGTGCACACCAACCGTTTGACAAAATGCTTGAGTGAACTTGGAAGCAAATTTGTGGTGAGTTGAAACTTTCATTCATGGTGTATTGATTTGGGTTACTGATAAAAGTGATTTGGTGGTTTGTAGACCAATTTGTCATCTTAATTGGTTACTTGAAAATTCATGCACTTTAGGTGTTTGCTTAAATGCTTGGGTAAATTGAGAGCTTGTTTGGCACAAAGGTGGAAAGTTGAATTTTTGTGAAGTTATGTAGGTGTTGTTCCACTTTAACTTCCACTGTTAGTGAGCTGTTTCGTAAGAATTGGGTGCTTGTTTTAGTGAACGGTGGGTCAATCTTCAAGCAAGCGAAAAGGACACCCTTCGCCTACTTCTTCAGCTGAGGATAGTGAGTATTTACCTGAGCAAGATCTAGATGTTGAAAGCGATAAGCATGAGGAATTTGAGGAGCTAGTAAGTAACAAAGAATTTGAGGCTAATGAAAAAGAAAATGAAAGGGATGTGGATGAGAATGATGAAGAAGATGAAGAAAAGGATGAAGAACTCGGGTATGATCCTCGTAGGTTTATAAGTAAGGATGCTTAAGATATATTTTATTCGTATCGGAGCAAACAAGCAATCCTTTTTGAAAGACGAATCAATTTAAACCACTTTAACAAGGAACCCGAAGATTTTAAGACTATGATGGCCACAAGAGGGTGGTCCACTGCCATGACATGTCATTCTAATGCCGATCCCACTCTCATTCAAGAATTTTATGCCAATGCCTGTTTAAAACATGAAGAGGACTTTGGGAAGTTTTTTATTCATTCTATGATACGGTGATGATAGGTTAATGTGCACAAATGCAACATTAGGGCTAATTTGAAAATACTCGAAGTTAAGAAACCGAGGCATCCTTATCCGGGTGACCAGGAGTCTTCACTCCAAGTTTTAGCCTGAACTTTGTCTGAAGGAGAGACACGTTCATGGGGAGTTAGGCGTCTATTTCCTGAGAACAAATTAAGCTGCAAGTTCAACCTACATAAGCTTATTTGTTCTCAGATTTTACCCTTGGTGAATGACGATTTTATCAGCCAAGAGAGGGTGCGATTGATATATTCCATGACCACGGGTGTCTCTATTGATCTAGCTTCTCTCATTTTGACTGCAATGAAAGAAAGGTTGTCTGACATCTGATCTAATAAGAGTCTGCCATTTACTAGGTTGTTAATATAAAACACCAAAACAGTGAAGAAGTAAGCTAAGGAAAATAAAACTCTATTTATTTCAATTTCATCAAAGCTACCCTTAAAATCTCCACCCCTTTATATAGTCTAGGGCTGAAGACCTAATGAAGTAATGTCCAAAAATAAAATGATCAAATCAAATCACAATTCAAAGTGAAATCTAGAAATTTAAGGAAATAAATAAATAAATCATCCTCTCCAAAATTAATCTATCTAATTCAAATTTCTTCCCCGCTTAGAATATTTGAATTGGAAACAGGTATCATAATTCCCATCATTCCCTCCAGGTGGAAAAGAACTCTGCTTCGCAGAGTGCTGGTGAAAGTAATGTGCCAAGAGCTCAGGATTAATGCGGTGGAACTCCTCCTCGGTAATCTAAGTAGCATCGGAGTCTGGTCTGTGCTTCCACCAGACAAGAAAACGTTGAATGCGTCATTGAGGAGAAATAATGGTCTCAAAATCAAGCACATCAGTGATCTGCTCTACATCTAGCTACTGAAAAAGAGGAAAGGTTGGGACAGGTGAAGGAGTAGAAGAGCCAACGGAGTGACATGCAGAAGTACCAATAGGAAGGCTGGAGGCTCAAATGTGCCTCGGTAAAGTAACAAGTCTTCTACATTAAAAACTAGACTAATATTCATATCAATAGGTAAAGTAATTAAATAAGCATTAGGGCCCAATTTGCTATGAAAACGAAAAGGTCTAATGGCACATGCATGCAATTTCTTGAAAGAATGTTTAGGATAACGCTCTGGGTGAACACGAAGCATAACATAGTCCCCTTCATTAAATACAACATGGCGACGATGTACATCAGCAGCTGGTTTATAATCTACATTACTAGTTGCAAGTTTACATCAAATATCAGCATAGATATACAAAGAATGTGTTGGGTAAAGGATTCAGCTGATTGAGATGGTCGGCAATCACATGGTAAGGGAATAAGGTCAACAGGCTGGTGAGGGTTAAAACCATGAACACACTCAAAAGGGCTCTTACTAGTGGAGCGATTGATAGAGCTATTATAGGCAAATTCAGTGGTAGGGAGTAACAAATCCCAAGTTCCCTAACGATCCCTAACTAGACACCTAAGCATGTCACCTAGACTCCGACCACTTCAGTTTACCCATCGGTTTGTGGATGGAAAGCAGATGAAAATTTTAAATGGGTATCAAATAGTTTCCATAGAGTCTTCCAAAAATTACTCACAAACTTAACATCCCTATCTGATACGATGGAAGTAGGTAAACCATGCAATTTAACCACCTCTCTAAAGAACAATTTTACCACATAAGAAGCATCAGCTGTTTTGGTGCAAGGTATGAAATGGGCCATCTTAGAAAATCGATCCACTACCAAAATGACTAGCTAACCCACCAGCATGTAACCCCCAAACCAAAAAGTCCCTAATAGAGGTACAAGGAATGCACAACTTAGACCCACGAAACAAATAACCATCTTAAATAATGAAATCAACAAGCTCACGACGATTATCAGCCAGGATTTCTTGAAAGATGAGGCCAAAAACTGGACAATTTAGATATCTCATCCTTGAGCCTATCAAACCCGATGACACTAATACTCATAGACTGTAAGGTGAGAGTGACCCTACTTAAAGCATCAGTGACCTTATTCTCTATACCTGTGTGATGATTGAGAACGAATGTGTATTCTTAGAGAAAGTCTACCCATGAAGCATGCTTATTGCTCAATTTTTTTTAGGAGTGAAGGTATTTTAAAGCTTGATGGTCAGAGTATAGGATAAATTCTTATGATAATAGGTAATACCGCCAATGCCACAAAGCATGCACCATAGCAAATAACTCTTTATCATAGGTCGAGTATCGTTTCCTAGAGTCATTAAGCTTCTCACTGAAGTATGCTATTGGCCGACCTCCTTGACTTAAAACACTTCCTATACCTACCCCAGAGGCATCACAAGCAACTTCAAAGACTTAAGAAAAGTCCGGGTGTCACAAAACAGGAGCTTCGACCATCATTTTCTTGATTTCCTCAAATGCCCTAGTGGCAGGTGCGGTCCATTGAAAACTCTCTTTTTTCATGTAATCTGTAATGGGAGCCATAATAGACCCAAAACCCTAAATGAATCTCCTATAGAATGTGGCTAGACCATGGAAACTATGAATCTCTAAAATAGTCTTAGGTTCAGACTACTCACGAATAGCCTCAACCTTTTCAGGGTCTGCTGCAATTCCTTGATCAGAGATTATGAACCCAAGGAAAGACACCTGAGATTGCATGAAAGAACACTTTTTGAGGTTCACATAAAGCCTTGTAGTCCGTAAAACCTCAAAAACCTTTCTAAGATGACTTAAATGCTCTGTCTTGGTCTTACTGTAGATAAGTATGTCATCAAAGTATACGACCAAAAATTTTCCCAGGAAGGGGCCCAGAACCTGAGTCATGACCCTCATAAAAGTACTAAGGGCATTGGATAACCCAAATGGCATGACTAACCATTCATACAAGCCATCGGGGCTTTTAAAGGCAGTTTTCCACTCATCACCTGGCCTAATGAGAATCTAACAGTAGCCACTACGAAGATCGATCTTGGAGAACCAAAGAGAACCGACTAGCAGATCAAGCATGTCCTCAAGATAGGGAATAAGAAACCCATACTTAATAGTGATCTTATTGATGGCTCTACTATCGATGTACATTCTCCATGAGCCGTCTTTCTTAGAAGTCAACAAAACAGGCACAACACAAGGACTAAGACTCTCTCTAATGACACCCCTCTGTAAAAGATCTCCAACTTGCCTATGTAACTCAGCACGCTCACTAGGGTTCATCATGTAATGAGGCAAATTGGGTAATTAGGATCCAGGTACTAAGTCTATGGTATGTTGAATGTCCCTCATAGGCGGTAATCCCTCAGGAAAATCTATAGGTGTCACATCCTTAAATTGCTCGAGCAATTGAGCAAGTTCATGGTCAAGGGTTACGAGACTTGTAGTTTGAACATGGAAAACATTCTCGACCACTAAAGCTAGAACAAATCCAGACTCCGTCTTAACTTTCTCAAGTTCTTTCCTATTCATCAATTGGATGGTGTATTTCTTTAGAGTAGGGGAAAGTGAAATGGGCTTAACTTGGGGACTCGAGTTAGGTGGAGACTCGAATTCGTGTTCCTTTGGCTTAACAGGTTCAATTGGATGGTCTTACCTTGGTGTTGGAAAGTGTAAGTGTTAGAGCGCCCATGATGTATTACGTCCATATCATAAATCCACGGACGACCAAGTAATACATGTGCGACGTCCATAGGAAGAACATCACACCACACGTTATTAGAAGCTTTCGAACTACAAGCAGTTGATTTCCACCATGTGTAAAAGAGACTTTTATGAGAAAGAAGTTGAAAAAGATTTTGACTTCTTTGATTTCTTAGCTGAAAATAGCACCAGATTATGAGTCTTGACATGTCACTATTTCCAGTAGGAAGTTTGTCCTTATGGAACTAGGTGATTTAAATGCTAAGGTCATTGCTCTAATAAAACAGGCAGAGAACTTGCTTAAGAAGAATGTTAGTAACGTCTCTTATAGTGTTCCTAATCCCATCTTTCGAACTACAAGCAGTTGATTTCCACCATGTGTAAAAGAGACTTTTATGAGAAAGAAGTTGAAAAAGATTTTGACTTCTTTGATTTCTTAGCTGAAAATAGCACCAGATTATGAGTCTTGACATGTCACTATTTCCAGTAGGAAGTTTGTCCTTATGGAACTAGGTGATTTAAATGCTAAGGTCATTGCTCTAATAAAACAGGCAGAGAACTTGCTTAAGAAGAATGTTAGTAACGTCTCTTATAGTGTTCCTAATCCCATCTTTCTTGAGATATGATGAGATTTTTAATGACCATGCCACTGAGGATTGTCTTACCCTAACAGTTACGAGGAATGTAATATTTGGTCAAGCCTCTGTCCCAAATCCAAATCCAAATCCAAATCCACCAAACAGGAGGCCTTACCAAAATTAGCCACAGAATAACCCATACACTGAGACCCACAATTCTGGTTGGAGAAATCACCCTAATTTTTCTTGGAACAATGATTCCTAGTATGTCTAACCACCATTAGTACAATTCCCACCTCAGCCCTAATTTACCAATTTAATCCATTCGCAACCTAAGCGGACATTGGATGATAACTTAAACCAGTTTATCCAAACCTAAATAACAATTAATGGGAACAACAATAATTCATAAATGAAACCCATAGGGCACTTGATGATATTGGTAGTCAACTCACAAGTTGAATTAATCCATGGGCACACTTGAAAGAGGTAGGCTTCTAACCTAAACCAAGCAAAACCCATAAGGTGTGAACCTAGTTAATCCTAGTACAACTTTATCTAGTGAGCCACCACCACCATATGAGCAAGTTCAATCTATTACAACCCTTAGGAGTGGTAAGGTGGTTGAAAAACTAGATGATCCAAGGTTGCTAGAGATGCAATCTCAAAGAGAGAGAGAGAGAGAGGGAGCAAAAAAGATGATTCATGTTTGGAGGAAGATATAGACTTAGAAAAAAATGAGAAAGGCAGTGTGAAGGAGTCTATTTTAAAGAATAAGTTGAGTAAGAGCCTTATGAGTAGAGGGAAGGGAAAAAAATGAGGGGAGAGGAAAGAAGCATGAGAAAAATTTGGGGGAAATGGTGACATTTGAGGATTAAAATATGAAAATTGAAGCATCTTTTTTGACTAGGTTAGGCAAGACCAAGAAAGATTTCACTTCGGAGATTTATGAGATAATTTAAAAGCAAGTGAAAATCAATCTTGTTCTTTTGGATGCCATAGACAAGCTCTTCTTTATGGTATGTTTTTTAAAGATCTTTGCACAGTGAAAAAGAGTGAGTGTGCAAAAAATGGAAAGCTCCCCTTAAGCTTGCTGACTCAGGTAATCTAACCATCTGTATCATCACAAGAGATTCTAGTCTTCGATTTTCAGCCCTTCTTGACCTTGGGGGTCAATGTGAATTTGCTGCCATTTAGTGTGTATCAGGAGTTAGGCCTAGAAGAGTTAAAGCTAACTAGGGTGATATTACAATTGGCAGATTAGTCTATGAAAATGCCTAGGGGAGTAGTTGAGGATGTCTTGGTACAAGTTGATAAATTTCTACTCTTTGTTAACTTTATAGTGCTAGACACACATCCCACACAAAGTCCTAATCCACCTGTCTATTGATTTTAGATAGACCATTCTTAGCAACTTCGAATGTCATGATTAATTATAAGAATAGGATTATGAAGTTCAAATGTTGTGATTAATTATAAGAATGGGATGATGAAGTTCGCTTGTGGGAACATGACGGTGGAAATGAACATATCTAGAGTACCCAAACAACCAAGGGATTGTGATGATGTGAGGAAAGTAGATTTTATTCATACTTTAGTGTAAGAGCATTTTGATAGTGAGTGTTTTGAGGATTATTTATAGAGAGCCTTGGTGCATAGTGAAGAGCATGAGTTTTGGAGGCTTTTGAGAATTTGGAGGAGAGTAGAAAAGTCAAGTCTTGGTTAGGGTTAGATCCAACACATGTCATGGCTAGGTATAAGGACTCTAGTTTTTGAACTTTATAGCCATCCCTAACCAAACCTCACCCTTCATTAGTTAAACCACCACAACTGGGGGATTATTTAAATTAGTTCGCTTATCAAAGTTAACAAATAATATTGCCAAACTTGTTTATCAAAACATTTTGATTTCTTTCAATCATTTCAAACTTGTTTGATTGTTCAGTTATACAAATAACTTAACCTCAAAATTCAAACCTTTTTGCACATTTTGCTTAACAAAGAAAGGTATAAAATAGTTTTTGCAAGGATATTTGCATTCTTTATCATTCAAACTTGTTTCATTATTAGGTTATGCAAACTTGTTTGATTAACCGAATATACAAACGTTTTTGGCACTACAAATTCCCATAAATAGGCACATCCCCTCTCATTTTCTTCGTCCCTTATTTGGCCTCCTCACTTCTCTTAAGAGCCGGCCCTCTCTCCTTCCCTAGCCCATTCGACCGACCTCTCTCCCCCTCTCCTAAGTTTGGCCTCTCAAGGCATTTGAAGTGGTTCAGGAGTAATTTCAAGCCTTCTTCGCTCTAGAGTTTGAGTTCGATATAACATTTCTTTCTCTACTTTCAATTCAAGTTTGTTTACATAGTTAGAATAGAATTTTTTTTAATTATGTAGATATAATTCTTTATCAATGAAAGGTATCTAGGTCATAAATCAAGTCCGGGTTAGCCCATGTATGATATTGATCGGAATTACCCGAGATAAATTCGTAAAGTTCTAAATATCATTCTACCATGCTAACCATGTCATAATATCATGACGTTACCATGTTTTACTACAACATGTCATGTCATACCATGCCAGGTTTTGGTGTTTACCATGGCATGCCATCCTTTTCATGTTATACGTAGAGGTTATCATCTTTCTCCATGCTCATATGCCATGCTATGCTATACTATGCCTTGCCCTGATTATGCTATACCATGTTACCATGCTCACTTATCATCTCACATCATAATCATGTTCGGATATCATTCACCATGCTCACATTTTTTGCTGCTATCATGTTGCTTAACTTCACCAGGAATTGAGCTCTTAGTTAAGCTAAGTTCCTTTCCTAAATGGCAAACATTCACACTCATCACATTTGGCCCTTAAGCTAACCACATAGATTTGACCATTCACACTGGGAGCTAAGTTCTCAATTTGAGCTATGCACCCTTCCCAAATGACAGATATTCACTCACCTAAGCTGAGCATATCCTTGGAAGTTGAGTTCCACATCAGAGTAGAGCCCATTCCCCTAGTTTAGCCCCAAACACTGACGACTCTTTACACCCATGTGGAATCTTATACTCCAGGTGCCTATTCCCCCTTACACCCGTGTGGAGTCTTATATTCCTAGTGTCTACTTTCCATACACTCATGTGGAGTTTATATTCCAAATGTTTGTACTCTTTTCACCCATTTGGAGTTTATACTCCTAAGGACTATCTTCCCTTTATATGGAGTTTATACTCCTACTGTTTGTACACTTTACACCCATGTGGAATCTTATACTACGAGTGTCTGCTTTCCCTACACCCATATGGAGTTTATACTATTAATATTTGTACTCTTGTCACCGATGTTGAGTTTATACTCCGGGTGATTGTCTTTCCTTCACCCAGATAGAGTTTTTCATCCTAGTGTTTGTATTCTTTTTACCCATGTGGAGTTTATGCTCCTAGTGTTTATTCTCCTATCTGCCATAGTTAGATGATAGATGCCTACTATCTCATCATCTGAAGCTTATGCTCATTTCATCAGTTTACCTTTTTCAAGAGCTGTGTAGACCTAATCTAGTCACAGGTATGTAGGCAGCTCAAGCAGATAGCTTGAGTCTGGTCACCTCAGTCTTTATAGATCATCTAAAGTCCTACATATTTGGGCACTTAGATATTAAATCCCCAGCCAGAGCTACATTTGACCTAATCCCATCACGGGTACGTAGGTAGTTTAAGCCGAATACTTGAGTCCGATCACCACATCATAAAGTGCAAATTATCTTATCCGTAGTAGAGCATTACCCTTTCTCTAGTTGATCATTTCCTAGTTATGCGCTAAGCACTAGTAGTCTTTTCCCCGATAGAATAAATCTATTGCCAAACGAAAACGATTACTTCTAATACATACCTAGAGTTTAGACTCTTCCTCATCGTGTATCAGGAATGAGGCCCCATTCATATTGACCCTACACACAGCATTGACCTTATTGGTCATTCTCTCACATATTTAGCCCACTCTGACTAACGTTGAGGCTCACTATGCCTAAGGCTAATTAGTTTATTATCTAAGATATTCTAACCACCTTTGTATCCATTCATACATATTGGCACATCACATCCGCACTAGGCACTATCTAAAGCTACGTCGACTTGATCCCATAAAAGGGTATATAGGTAGTTTGAGCAGATAGCTTGAGTAAGGTCTACACGGTCCTCATAGACCATCATTTCCATGGTCTTATAAACCATTGACCAACCCTGAAATGTGTTCAGGTTCTACCTCTCAAGTGTAAGAGGGTGGTCGTAGTTTTACTTGGGGAGAACCGAGGACATCTCCAGTTGGAGGGCGTTGTTAAACGATTCAGACTTATTCTTTTTACTTAGTAGGTGAACCTAAGTTAATTTAAACTAACTTTGGATTCATAGGATGCTTATGTATGGGTTGAGTTGAGAATGGTGGAGCGATGGAATTGCGATTCTAAATTAAGTAGAAAACACTACAAATAAAATAACTAAGATAATCTTGACTTCGAACCAAATCCAATAGTGGGGTAGTAGTGATTTACTTACACGCATTGATAACTCAACCTAGCAGACGCACATGCATTGCTAGGTCAGAAGATATTTCATTAAAACTTAATTTATGGAACCCAAAGTAAGCAGAGGCTTTTAAAACAGGTTTCGAACTCACTGGGACATTATCGAGCACCTAGTGTGCACGAGTGTCGACTCATAACCAGGCTTTGATTGTAAATGGGTGAAACCATTTCTTAAAAAACCCTCAATTTATGGTTTTAGGAAAATAGGTTCTAAATCACCGGGCCATTGAATCAACTACTTCGTATACATGAGTGGCCACTTGTAACTAAGCAATGATTATAACACGGGTGATTTGGTTTCGTAAGAAAACCTAATATGGGTTTTTGGAAAACATATTTCTAACTCATCAAGACATTGAACCAAACTCTTGGTGTGCACAAGTGAAAACTTGTAACCAAGCTACGGTTGTAACATAGGTGAGTTGAGTTCGAAAGAATCGTAGCTTAAAATGAGATTCCAACTAGAAATCAAAAAGATATTTCATTGAAAAATATTTGACGACCTCTAGAAATTACGTTTAAAATTAGCCCCAAGTGCAAGGGTGTGCAGTGTAGTTTTAACTCGGTAAGAACGAGGTCAAATCCACAAGGAACCTACTGTGTTAATTTCTATGTTTCGTAAGATTAAAGAAATTTACTACCTAGTTCTAAAGTGACAGTTTTTTAGTGTTTGAGGTGCTGGATTGAGTTCAAATTATAACTAAAATGTAAACTACGCAATTAAACTTAATCTAAACTAGGAATTAAAAATTCAGAATTTAAGATGACAAATAAATGAAATCAAAAGGTGCAATTCAATTAATAGATAAATGTCTTGATTTAACTTTCAATTCCGGGGGGATTGATTATTTTACAATATGATGTGCTTTTTAATACACGATCTAAGTTTCACGTAAAGGAAAAGTGAATCAGAAAGATATTTTTGTGAAAGCATAAAGAATTTCCCCTATCTCAGTTTTATACTCACGTTTGGGATTATAAAACTGGAAGATATTGTTTTAATAAATTTAGGGTTTTAGATTTAAAATCTTCATCTCAAAAATATAAAAGAAGTTTTAAAGATCCAAAAATCCTAATCAGTGATTTCAGAGAATATGATCAAGGATTTTTGTTTTCAAATGTTTTTGAAATAAATGAAATTAAATCTAAAAATTGTAGAACTCTACATGCACGTTTTCACACAATACATGTAGGTCTATACACATCACAAAGTTAATAATCATCCACCATTTCTTGATTCGTTTAATCAAAAACCAGGGTTTTTAGCCTAACATGGAATCGAAATTAATACAAGCGATGAAAATAAAAACAAAATATAAAAGTGTGTCCATTGATTTAAAAAAATGAATCAAATACCGTACTTTAAAAGAATACGAAAAGAAACAAATCCTCCAACAAGAAATCTAAGAACGTGAAAGAACATTCATCTCAATAATGAAAAGAACTGAAAAAGACTTAAAGAATACCTGTGAAAAAAACTCTACGACGGCTAGAATGGGCCCCAAAATAATCCCCTAAGGGTTCTATTTATAGAGCCCTTTACTAAACCCTAAAAATTTATAAAACAGAACCCTAAGTTGCCCAATGATCTGGACCACCCGTGGCTACGGTCCAGACCACAGTGTGTTGCTTTTTTCACTTTATGGTGTAGTGGTCCGGACCGTTTAGGAGATGGTACAGACCATTTGCTCTTTGGACTATGCTGCAGTGGTTCGGGCCATTTGGGAGATGGTCCGGACTGTCCCTAGTCTGACTTCTTGCTTTGCTTTTCTCTCCTTGTTCTAGCTCTAGCTCGAATTGAGGCTCTTTGTGTGGACACCAAGGGCTCGTGGTTATCGTTTTTCTCATCTTCATCACTGTTACTCACGATATTTCCTCTTCTTTCCTGCATTGAAGAGACTAAAACAAATATGTGATAAAGATTAACATAACTTGTAAATTTATTAACAATGCAAGCTTCTAACACTAAGTTATAGAGTTTATAATTACACTTTTCAAGCGTAATCAATGTTCTTTTACATTTGAGTTCACCAAACTATCACACTTCCTTCAATGGCTTGAAGCCAAGAATAAACCCTAGCCTAACATACTTGAACTTTGAAAAGAAAAATGTACTTGCAAACCATCCATTAATGTAAAACAAATAAGTACGAAAAAAACATGAAAGAAGAAAAGAAAAAAAGAAATACTACAAAGTAGAAGCAAAAGCTAAAAAGCGAAAATGAAGTACTACGAAATAAAAGTGAAAAAAGAGTACTACGAAATAAAAACAAAAAGATAAAAAGCAAAAATGAAGTACTTGCTATTGAAAATATCGAAAAGTAAGTCACTTACACGTAAACCCCAGGAGAGAAAAAAGCAAAATCACCTTATGAAAGCTTTTGATAACCCTATGGCTGAAAACGTAATGCAACCAATCCAAAGCAACAAACTTGAAATCATAAACCCTAACTCTAACCCTACTGGAATAACATAATGTAAAAGCCTGTTGAAATAACGTAAATGTAAAAGCTCTCCTGAAATAACACAAATGTAAAAGCTCCCTAGAATGTCAGAAATTTGGCCTACTTATAGGCTTACAACGATTAGGGGTAAAAATGTAATTTTATATCTTTAAATAATATCAAAATCCACTAGAGAAAGTCTATGGGCGCCCAATAACTTATTGATGTACGCCCAAGGTATTTGTACATCCAAGTATTTGACAAAAGTCTTAAGAGACGAGCAAAGGAATTAGCACTCGATGGGTGCCCAATAGCAAACACAATCAGGCGCCCATGATTCTCGGGCACCCAAGTGGAAAAAGGGTCGGGTGCCTAAGTCGTGCGCCCAATCGAAAGCCTCTCGTGTGCCCAACAACAAGTCCTTTCACTTCTATGCTGATTTGCTTCTTTAAGCTTCCAAATTGCCTTTCTTTGGGTACTTTCCTTCCATACCCCTACAAAACACACAAAAACAATATAAACAATCAAAACATGATAAGAAAAGAATTTTACTTGATAAAATTTTTAAAAGAGAATTGTGAAATACGATTAAAATTTTCAATGATTGCGAGCAATCAGCCATCATCTACACGACGTATTGATTTAGACTTACAGTTAAACCCTTACATTTGCATAACAGTTCATATTTCCTCCCCATATAGTTTGGACCACTTTAGGTCTAAGTGACATTTTACATGATCCCTCTATAGGGTATATAGGCAGCTTAAGCACATAGCTTGAGTACGGTCACTTTGGTCTTTATACACAATTTTTCAATTCACACTTCATTCCCAGCACACACACATCCTTGTACAAGGTCTATATAAGTCATTTTTTATGTCAAATATAGTTTTCCAATACAAATGACACCACCTGCCATATAGGTAGACATTTCAATGCACTTTCACACATGAGCTTAGCTTGACCACCTTGCATTTCATGCTTCATTTACATATATAAGCTGTATGCATTGATCATTATAAACCGGAGTATTATATTGTGAGATTACAACTGTAGAACGTGGAAAGAGACTGTAAATATCCCTACGTATCCAGGCTTAACGGTTCCTATGTGTAGCTGAACCCCCGGGCCTACTATCTTTGGTTGCACAGACTAGTCGAGAATGACTAAGAATGGGCCTTTTATCACAATTTTAAAACCATAAATTAAAACACTTTTAAACTTCACCAAAACTCAGGTTTCTTGACATACCCATTTTGAAAGTGTCTGGTGGCAACTCCTAGTTTCTGTAATCAAGGTCCTATTTGAAAAATAAAACATAATTTTCATTAGTTGGGTGATATTAGACTCACCAAGTTGTAATAAAGACTCATGACCCGTGCTCGTCAACCCCGGTGTGCAGATCCAGTCGTAACAAGAGGTCATCTAGGCTCCACCGACTCAAATTAGCTCCTACCGATAAAAAGGAGGCTACCAGCACCCCAAACACAATTTGAGCATCCAGAAGAATTTGGAATGCTCTCAAATTGCACAAGAATGTTGAGGTATCATCCTCTAAGGTAACGATATAATTAGGTTGGGCCAACTTGAAGTCTATGACATCCCTTCAAACCCTTAACTTAATTTTGTTTAGCATTTCATAGGCCCTTAAAAAGGTCCCAGAGGCCCACTGATGACATTCTTGGATTCCTTACACCTAAAAATAGGGGGAGAGGAGTCAGCCTAGTGGTGCCTCCAGGGGTTAAGTCAAAGGATTGACCAACCTCTTCTATGTTTCTGCCGGTTTTAGCTATAACAATTATCAAACAGCCACGACTTGACCTTAGGAATTTCTAATTGAGTTAAATTTTAACCTAATTGGTCTAAATCTCTCCAAAGAGTGTTTGAGAGGTCCTAGAAGCTCCTGAAAACAGCACCAAAGGTCTTAGAATGGTCTAAACCTTCCTGGGTGAGGTCTGAACTTCCCGAAACATGGCCTAAGCTAGGGTCTTAGGCCAAAACAGCCCCAATTCCTTCAACCCTCCAATCTCTTAGCCTTCAAGGAATTTTGGATGCTTTTTTGCTATGTTTTTATGTTCAAGTTTGTTTGTTACACTTTGTTTTACAAACTTTCTTCACTTTTAATGATTTTCAAGACTTTTTGCATACTTTGTTTAGCGAAGTTGTTTCCAAAATAGACTTTTTCAAAGTATTTTACATTTTTTGACATTTCAAATTTGTTTGTTAGACATTGTTTAGCAAACTTTATTATTTTAACTAGGTTTATAAGTTTAATTGATTTACTTTCTTTTATAAATTCGTTTGTTCAAACTAACTTTTCAAACCATTTTGCCCGGCCATTTTTATCAAATAGATTTTCAAAAATTGTTCATCAAAAGATTTTTCTTCTTCTATAATTTCAAACATGTTTTATTAATTATTTTTTACAAACTTTATTGATTAAAATTTAGTTTCAAATGCTATTATTCCAAAAACGTCTGTAAATAGGGGCCACTCCTTTCAACTTTTCTCTTTCCATTCAGCCTCCCTTTCTCCCTTAAGAAACCGACCTCCTCCTCTTCTCCAAAGCCACCGGCCACTAGAGTTGTTCCTGAGGAGTTTCGAAAAGAATTCCATGCTTTTCTTCTCTGGAGTTCGGGTTCGGTATAACTTTCTCCCAACAGAAATTTTATTCTTTCAATTTAATTTTATTTGCATAATTAGCATTAGATTGTTTTGATTATGTAAATATAATTCTTTGTCAGTGAGAGGTAGTCAGATCATAGTTCCAGACCGAGTTATGCCCGATGCATGATATTTATCGAATTTATCGAGACAATTTTGTAAAATTCAAATATCATTCATATATCATGTCCATGTCTCACTAACATGCTATACTATGTTATAATACTATGTTCACAATGTCAATACCAAGTCATAAAATAACATTACGAAGCTAAGGTTTGGTAGATTTCATATTCGTTGTGCCCGAATCATGCTATACCATGTTACCACACTCACTTATCATCTCACATCATGATACAAACATGTTAGGATATCATTCGCCATGCTTACATATCAAGTTACTATCCTTTGGCAAAATATAAAAGCATGTGAAGGAATCATAAGAGGTTCCACCCAAAAGTAGCCATCTATGTGCTATGATTCCTTACCACTAGAACATAGTCAATTATGCAAGCACACACCCTCTAGAGAATCACACAAAGTTAGAAATCAAAAACTTATCAATTTAGAGCATTCACTTTAGATTGGGAATGACTTAGGAATGGCTAAGCCAATGAGTTCTAAGTTATAGCACCTCTTAGACATATCGGATCATATCAATTGCATCACTCACATCATATACGGCTCCTAGGCCCCTCACTTAGATTTAACCATTACCACCAAGGCCTAAGTTCTTGATTTGAGCTAAGCTTATTTCCCAAATGATAGATATTCATTCACTTGTACTGTGCGCATCCTTGAAAGTTGAGCTTCTAATCAAAATAGAGCCTATTCCCTTAGTTTAGCCCTAAATGCTAACTACTGCTTACACACGTCTGGACATTATACTCTTGGTGTCTATTCTTCCTTACACACATGTGAAGCCTTATACTCCTGGTGTCTATTCACCTTACACCCTTGTAGAGTTTATACTCTAGGTGTTTGTACTCTTGTCACCCATGTAGTGTCTTATACTCTTGGTGCCTATATTCCATGACAGCTACATAGACTCTTATAATTCTAGTATCTGTTCTTCCTATACCCATGTAGAGTTTATACCTCTAATGTTTGTACACTTATCACCTATGTGGAATTTATACTCCTAGTGACTATCTTCCTTTCAACCATATGGAGTTTATACTCCTAGTGTTTGTATTCTTTTTACCCATGTGGAGTTTATATTCCTAGTGTTTAATACTTCTATCTTCCATAGTTTGGCGACAGATGCCTACTATCTTTTCACCTAAAGCTTATGCTCATTTTATCAGTCTACCTTTTACAAGAACTAAGTGGACCTGATCCCATCACGGGTACATAGGCAGCTCAAGTAGATAGCTTAAATCAGGTCATCCCAGTCTTTATAGACCATCTAAAGTCCTACATCTTTACACTCTCACACATTAGGTCTTTAATTAGCGCTGCATTTGACCTAATACCATCATGGGTATGTGGGCAACTTAAGTAGGAGATTTGAGTCCAGTCACCGTAACATAAAGTACTGATTATCTTATCCCTAGTGGAGCGTTGCCTATATCACTAGATGAATATTTCCCAATTATGCGCTAAGCTCTAACTGTCTTTTCCCCAGCAAAGTAAACCTATTAAATACAAAACACGGTTACTTCTAATACATACCTAGAGTTTAAACTCTTCCTCATCCTATAGCAGGAACGAGTCCCCTTTCATATTAACCCTACACACAGTATTGATCTTATTGGTCATTCTCTCACACATTTTGCCCAATCTGGCCGTTATGAGGCCCACTATGCCTATGGCCAATTAGTTTTTCACCTAAGACACTCTAATCACACTTGTGACCATTAATACATACTTGCACATCACATCTGCACTAGGTATAACCCATAGCTACTAAACCTTATCCCTTAAAAGGGTACATAGATAGTTTGAGTAGATAGCTTAAGTGCGGTCTCCACAATCTTCATAGACTATCATCTACACGACGTATTGATTTAGATTAAGTGTTAAACCCTTGCAATTGCATACCAGTTCACAATTACTAACCATATAGTTTGGACCACTTATGTTCGACCTGATCTTTCTACAGGGTACGTAGGCAGCTTAAGTTCAGTCACTTTGCTCTTTATAGATCTTTTTCAATTTACACTTCACTCGTGGCAGGAACATCCTTGCACAAAGATTACATAAGTCCATTTTCATGTCAAATATAGTTTTCCAGTACAAATGGCATCACCTGCCATATAGGTAGACATTTCACTGCACTTGCAAACATGAGTTGAGCTCGACCACCTCGTATTTTATGCACCATTTGCTTTACGAATTTTATGCATTGAGTTTTCTAAACTAGCGTATTATAGTATGAGATTACAATTACAGAGATTGGGAAAGGACTCTAGATATTCCTAGGTATCTAGGCATAACAGTTTTCATGCGTAGCGGAACCCCCAGACATGCTACTCTAGTTGCAGAGTCTAGTCAAGATTCACCAAGAATGGACCTTTTATCACAATTTCAAAATCATAAATCAAAACACTTTCAAACTTCACTAAAGCTTAGGTTTCTTGACACACCCCCTTCAAAAGTGTCAAGTTGCGACTTCCAGTCTCTGTAACCAAGGTCTTACTTCAAAATAAAGCATACTGTTTATCAGTTGGGTCATATTAAACTCACCACATCATAATAAAGACTCACGACCCACACTTGTTAGCCTTGGCTTGTGAATCCGATCATGACAAAAGGTCATCCAGGCTCCGCCGATTCAAATTGACTCCTACCACTAAAAATGAGGTTACCAGCTTCCAAACACAATTTGAGCATCCAAACAAAGTTGGAATGCTCTTAAATTGCACAAGAATATTGAGGTATCATCCCCTAAGGTAAGGGCATAATTAGGTTGGGCCAACTCGTACTCTAGGTGATCCCACCAAACCTCTAACTCAACTTTTGTTTAGCATTTTCTACACCCTTAGAAATGTCTTAGAGACCCTCCAACAGAATTTTTGGATTCCTCACACCCAAAAATGGGGGTAGGATTCAATTGGTGGTGCCTCTAGTGGTTAAGTCAAAGGATTGGTTAATTCAAAGGATTAACTATTCTTTTTTCTGTTTTTGCTTATTTCAAAAATAGCAATTTTCAAACAGCCACAACTAGACTCATGATTGCTCGCAATCATTGTTGATCCTAACATCATTTCACACTCTTCTTTTGAGCATTTTATCAAATAAAATTCCCTTTTTATTATAATTTTAGTATTTATATTGCTTTCATGTGTTTTGTAGGAGTTTGGAAGGAAAACAAGTCAAGAAAAGCGAATTTGGAGCTTAAATGTGCAAACCACTGCAAGTCTCCAGCAAGACACCCTCTCCATTTTCCGGCTATAACTTTTCACTCACACCTTAGATTGACTTGATTCTTCCTGCATTGTAAATAAGACTTGAAGAGGTAAAACTTTTATGTTTTAGTGAAAGCCTGAATCGATCGTCTTCGGGGTCAAAATTGCACCAGAAATTGCAGACCAAAAGCTGTCTAAAGAATCAAGCTAAGAGCTACGGTCCGGACCCCAGTGAAAATTTTGCATACTGTGGTCCGGACCCCTTCTCTACGGTCCGGACCCTAGGAAGATTTCTGGAACCCACGGTTTTTCCGATTTTAGGGCTTTTGCTTGACCTTTATATATATGTAAGGGACGGCTGAACCTAGGAGATCCATATTTTTCATTCTTTTCATAGTTTTTCCTGACAAATCATTTTAAGAGAGCTTTTAGATTAGTTTTTGAGAGCTTTATGGATTCATATGACGTGTTCTTATTCTTCGCTATGCTTCTTTTTACCTACACTTTGTCAAAGTTGATTTCGGTGTAAGTTTCTTTCGTTTTAATCTTTTAATATATGATCT
>QLOD02114880.1:0-22335 GCA_003260245.2 Sideroxylon spinosum | reverse complement strand
CATAGGGGAAAGAGTAGTTTCTGTCAGTTCTTCAGGTATCTATGTTTGTAAATTTGTGTTGCTGGAAACAGCTATGGGAGGTTCTAAGCTGGTCATCGAGTATTGAAGGTATCTGTTGTGTGATTTCGCAGTCCGAAGCACCAAGACCTGTCATGGTTTCACGTTCACAGGATTTGTATAAAATTGTATAAAATTTATAAAAGTTAATGTCTCGTGTTTTGTGCAATGAGTAAAAAGATTGAATTGTACGGTCTTGTAATTCGTGTTTGTAGAGATTTGTAGGATTTTATATTGTTTTATAGAGCACCAAACAGTGCCATAATTGACACTCCAGGGCTTGTTGAGGAAGGATCTATCAATGGCCAGGCCCTTGGGCTCATTAAAAGGTTTATATCAGAAAATGTAAAATTAAAATTAAATATTTCAATAATAAGATGTCATTTTTTTTTAAATGTGAAACTTGTGTTTTTTGTTTACATGGAAAATTTCTTTGCTTTAATGATTGCACATATAATTAACCTTTTTTTTGGGGGGGGGGGTCGTTTGGGAGACAGGTTCCTGTGCAACAAGACCATAGATGTTTTGCTTTATGTGAACCGCCTGGACATGTATAGAATGGATATCTTGGATAGGCTGGTTGTGGAAGCTATAACTGACATTTTTGGTAAAGAAATATGGCGCAAAGGATTGGTAGTCCTGACACATGCTCAACTCTCACCTCCAGATGGTTTTAGTTATGAGGATTTCTTCGCTAGAAGATCAGAGGCTCTTCTAGAAGTTATTCGTCCTGAAGCTCGGATGAAGAAGCAACAAATGAAGGTATCTGTCTATCAATTCTTTTTGGTGGGGGCTCTTTAATTTATAATGCAGGGGAAGAAGGTGGAAGGTAAGGGGATATTGGACAACATGTTGACCTTGTAAAAAAAAAAAAAAATAGTACAAAAGGTTACAATTGAGAATAAAAAACGGGCTGAACTGATCCCCAAATAAATAGTGGAGCTTAGGATGTTCCCCGGAGATTTTCAAACTGTGTTTTAGGTTGGGTACTTTTCTGAACATGAGGGTAGACATGATTAATAGTAACAACCACATAAAAGATTTCAATATTTTAAAGCCATGTTTTTTTTTTTTTTTTTTTTTTGTGTTGAATAAATAAGAATTTCTTTCAAGGCATCAAAGAATGCCACCCCTTTACAACAAGAACAGCCTCGAAAGAAACAATTACACTTCCATATGCTCAACAAAATCCGAAAAAAGGGCAAATCCGGAATTCTATCCTTGGACTATAAAATAGTGAAAAATAATGCTCTTTAATCTATACAATGGAACTTCAATGGCGGATCCACCAATCCCAACTCCTCTATAAAATCATTTAAAGTTCTCACGGAACTTGGAATATAAGTGCAACCAAGTCATCAAGTCTTTCCTGTGTAAATCTGATAGTGTTCAAATCATTACTAAACACCATGCCTTTTCCCGCCTGAATGCAATACCAGCTCCTTCCAAAAAGAAGCTCTCTCATTAGTAATTACTGGTCCATATACTTTTGCAATGCTAAAGCCATGTTATTCAAATTTCTGAAGCCTTCGTGGATGACATGTTCGGAAGAAGGCTGTGAAACAGCAGCAATGCTGATAGCATTGGTTCTTGAGGTGTGTCGTGGAATGTATGCGTACCTAGCGGGTCACAGAAGTTGTAGGCCCAACAACTGCTATGGGTTGCATTTAATGTTAGAAACGATTTTTGTTTCCCTAGTCCCTTGAGATTCAATAGCATATCTTTAGTAGATTTTTTTTTTTTTTTTTTGTGTACCCAAGAGGCATGGATACTTTGTACAGATTATAGACCGATATGAGAATATGGAAATGGTGGACAAACAAAAAAAAGTTGTATTTCTTTTATATAAATTTATATATTTTGACTAGCTAAATATATATGAATACAATATCCACAAGAAAAGTAGTTCAATAATTCAACTGTTGTACTTGATTGGAACTTGTACCATCACCAGGATGCAAATCCAAGCGTTTTCATCCAAGTTTTAGAGTAATTTCTCTAGGGATAAGAGTCATCTTTTCCAAGTCAAAAAAATAAGAAGTAGAAATACTGCTCTATAACTTGGATGGAAATACTTGAAATTGCATCCTGGTTATGTTGAAAATTCCCATCAAGAGCAGTAGTTGAATAAGCAACCAAATACTCTAAAACTTGTATCGGAAATTGGTTTAGCTCAAGCATCTCTTGCCATGCTAGAGAATTTGGAGGAGTTGGCTGTGATGCTAAAGGAGAGAGGCTCTTTATCTGGTAACTATCATGTGTCTAGTGCATTCTCCTGTCTCCTTAATCTTTGTTCCACATGATACATGTAGATGTGATAGGACTTAATTCGCAACCAGCTTGCACTTATCAGTTTCCTTTGAGATTCACTTCTAGAAAATGGGTTGAAAGTAAATTTTATGGGATTTATTTATTTATTTATTTTTTTTATTCTTTTTTCCCTTATCTAATTCGTGTGTGTGCGCGTGCGTGTGTGTGTATTTTGTTATTGCTGTTTCCAGGCTAATTCTATTACTGTTGTCTTGGTTGAGAACAGTGGAAGGTGTAATAAGAACGATGGTGATGAAAAGGTTGGTAATTGGCATCCAATGGCTTTCTTTTATTAATATTTTGATCTTGGGGAATATAGAGATGATTGGTATTGCTTAATTCGTTTCACAGATTCTTCCAAATGGGATTCCTCGGATTCCCAATCTAGTCGAAGTAATAGCAGATGTCGTCTTAAACGGTAGCGAGGGTGTTTTAGTTGATCAGAAGCTGATTGAAGGACCTAACCCAAATGATCAGGGAAAGTGGTGGATTCCTGCCATTTTGGTATTTCAAGTAAGCTTCTAAATCTGCAGAGTTGCTGATAGGGCTAGACAATGGCCCGGCTGGGCCTGTAATAATTTTATTACTTGCGAGGTCGGGTGGTTCCTATAAAAAATGGGTCTAGGTTTAATTCTTAGCCTTAGTTTTGGAAGTTTTTTTTGGTAGTTGGTTTTTTGTTTTTTGTTTTTTTGTTTTTCTGGAAAAATTAAAAAGTTAGTTTTTTAGTTCTTTGTCAATTTAACATATTTATTCTTAATGGTTTAAAAAAAAATTAAAATATAAGAGGGTGGTTTTGGTCATTTTGAAAAAACGAAAAGACTGGGTAGTTAATAGTTAGCTTTTAAATAGTCATTCCCAAATGTATACTCCTGCGTTATAAACTCATTTATTTATTTATTTTGTAAAAATGGTTTAGTACTAAAATGAATAATTTTTTTTTTATAAATTTTGATATAGAAACTTAATTTTTATAAGTAAATATAAACAAAATAGTACATGAATATATAAAAAATAAATAAATAAATAAGTGTTTTTTAATTTTTTTCGGGGTTGGTCCGATGAGCTCAACCCTAACTCGGCCCAAATAACTTAACGGGTTCCTTTAATTTTTTTAGGATAGTATCCTACGTGTTTGGGTGAGACGGGCTTAAAATGTCTACATGGGGGAAAATTGTGCCCAAGTTACACTATAGACTTATAAGGGACTAAGTCATACAAAAAAAATGATTGTTTTTAAGTCACAGTTGTGTAGAAAGATTTGTGATTAAGTCACACATTTAAGTGGGTCCCACGAATTTGTTTTAAATAATTTTTTAATATATCAATAATACCCTTTGTTTCTATAATTCAGTTATAATTGACAGCTGAGCTACCACTTTTATAGGAATTATGTTGATCCAATTGTCTCTCTCACCTCTCACGTCTCACTTATACATACACTGGTATATCTAAAATAATACACAGTTTTATTCATGAAGATTGAAAAAAGATAAGTTTTATTGCACGTTCGAAGGAGGAGTAGAGGAGTATCACGTTGATCCCATTGTCTCTCTCACCTCTCACGTCTAACCTATGCATATACTGGTATATCTAAAATAATACACAGTTTTATTCGTGAAGATTTGAAAAAGATAGGTTTTACCATACGTTCGAATGAGGAGTATCTACAAATCTGTATCACGCATTAGTCTCTGTCAACAATTCCGGCAGTCATGTCTTTCAATCTGCTATTGGTTTGTAAGTATGGTTTGGAGACTTTTGTGGTAAATGTTAATTATGAAATATTGTTTTCAGATTTTGCGTTGAAGGTGGTGAGAATTGGTGTAGTTTAAATGTGGAAAATATGAGAACATCCTTCATGTTTTCTGAGAAATGAGGTTGATTTTAAAAATATGATGATGTTGGCTCGTATGGCTGGATTGTGTTATGTATCGATTGATGTATTTGATGGCAGTTGGAACACAGTTCCCCACAGTACCAGTACTGTCTCTCGTAAGAGTACCGGTACTATGTCACATATTGTATCAAGCGGTACTGTTTGTAGTGGCGGTAATGGTGTGCATTTGTATGATGATCCTTGCGATGTTGATGTGAATCGTAGTTCATGTTTGAGCAGTAGGGATAAACCATTGTTGTGTTAAGTTGGTCGTCGTTAATATTGAGGGAGGGACAAGAATTCTTTGGAGGTGTTGATGGATTTCGGGATGCAATTTGTCGATATGCTACAGATGTTGGCTTTGAGTTCATGTATGAGAGGAATAATAAGAACAGAGTTGAAGTTGTGTGTGCTAAGAAGTTCGCGGAAGGCTGTCATTGGTCAATTGTTGCGTCATTGTCAACAGTTAATGGTAACTTTTACATAAGAAAATTCCACAATGTTCATAAATATGATCTGACAATTATTAGGGATATGCGTAAGAGGATGAGCAGTAAACTTTTGGGTAAGTTGATTGTTGAGCAGCTATCATCAAAACCTTTAATGTTACTGGTTGACATTATTGTATTTTTAAAAATAACTATGGTATGCAACTTAGTTATGATAAAGCTTGGAGTGCTGTAAAGAAGGCTAAAGTCATGATTTATGGTGACTACGACGATTCGTTTAATCATTTAAGATTGTATGTCAACGCTGCAATGGATCTTGACCGAGGCAGTCATATTTTGTTGGATGTGGATGAGGGTACAAGCCGGTTTAGACGGATGTTTGTATCATTTGGGGCGAGTATACGTGGATTCAAATATTGTAGACCTATCGTTTTTATCGATGGTACGTTCTTGAAGTCACGTTTCAAAGGTGTTTTGTTGGCAACTACTGGGAAAGATGCGAATAATGGTATGGTACTGTTCCCAAATTTACGGTACTATTGTATGATTAGTTAGCTTGTTCTTTAGAATTGCATGTGGTATTGTCAAAATTTTATGGGGTACTATCGAATTTGCATGTGGTGCTGTCAAAATTCAATATGGTACTATCAAAATTATGTTTGGTACTGTCGAAATTATATCTGGTACTGTTAAAATTATATATGGTACTGTCTAAATTGTCTCTGGTATTGTCAATATTACAGTACCAGATTGATAATTTGAAAGTTATATGTGGTACTGTTATGTATAAAACGATTATATTGGAAAAGTACCAAATATGTCTATTATCCAGGCAGTAGGACGTATATTGTTGACAGTACCATATACTATTGACAGTACCATATATTTAGTTGACAGTACCAAATTGATAATTTAAACTTGTATGTGGTACTGTTATGTATAAAATGAATGCTCTTGATATAACAGTACCAAATATATATGTTATACAGACAGTACCACATACAATGGTTGACATTACCACATATATGGTTGGTAGTGCCACATATGTGTTTTAACGAGTTGAATTTTGTATTTGTGATTGATGTTTTTATTAAGGTTGTGTTGTGAAGATGTGATTCATATGGTAATGTTTTTTGATAAAAAAATGTTTTTAAAAACATGTTTTTGATAAAAACATATTTAGTTGTTCATATTTTTAAATGTTCATATGCATGGTTATTTCCATTGGCATTTGCCGTTGTTGATTCAGAGAATTTTGATAATTGGTTTGGTTCCTTGGTCATTTGCGCGAGATATTGGATCCCTCTGAAGATTTTACATTTGTTTCTGATCGAAACCCTAGATTGATGGAATCTTTGTCGATCAAGTTTCCTAAATCTTATCACTTTTTTTGTCTACAACATTTGAAGAACAATTTGAGGAATAAATTTAGTTGTGGTAATGTATTTAATGTGTCCCGTGAATACATTGTGAACTTCTTTTGTCAGTGTGCCTATGCTCCCACAGTTGCAGCTTTTAGGGAGAAGTTAAATGTGTTGAAGACGAAAGGGGTGCAATTGTTAATAATTTTTTGATTGTCTGTACAAAATTGGACTAATGCGTATTCATCTGGTAGAAGGTATGGTGAGATGTATTCAAATGCCATTAAATTTTTTAACTCATGGATTCTTAAAGCAAGAAGTCTGTCAGTGGCACATTTGGTGGACAATATAAAGGTGAAATTAATGGAATGGTTTGTCATTAGATAGGGTGATGCTGCAAAGTGGAATAGTGTGTTATGTCCAAAGATTGAAGAGAAGTTTGTTTTGCTTGTTGATGTTGGTAGACCATGGAGTGTTAAGATGTGTTCAGATACTGTTTATGAAGTATTTTCTAATCCAACGACAACTGTTAATTTGGTGAATAGAACATGTTCTTGTTATGATTGGTAAATTTCTGATTGTCCTTGCTCTCATGCATTTGCTGTTATTGGGAGGATTATTAGACCTTTAAGTGAATTTGTTGATAAGTACTTTTATATGGATAAGTACAGATTGGCGTACGAAAGTGTGATTGTTCCGATACCGACAGCTAAAAGACAAGAGTTTGATGATTCTGATAGTTGTTTGATATTACCTCCATTAACAAGGAGACCTGCTGGAAAGCCAAAGAAGCATAGGATTAGATCAACGGGTGAGCTTTTGCGAAGAATTCGTTGTAGTCGTTGTAGTCGCCTTGACTCTCATAACAAGAAGATTTGCAAAGAGCCGTTGAGTTGATTTTTATTTTTTCTTGTTTTTACCCAGAATTTTTCTGTGCAAAATGGTGTTATTTTTTTTTTTTTTGGTATGGTACTATTTTTGAATTAATAATGAGTATGTTTCAATCGATTCGTGTGAATGTTATTTTTCAGTAATTTTTGTTTTTCATGTTGGCTCATTGGTATGATTACCATATATATAGTTGACAGTGTGTAATGTTGACAGTACCATGTTGGTACTATCAAAATTACATGTAGTACTGTTATATATATAGTTAATAATCATGTAAAACTTATCTGGTTAAGAATATCACATATTTATATACTCACAGTACCACACATACATATGCGGTTAACCGTATCAGGTTAATAATGTTAACCTTATATATGGAACTGTTATGTATAAAATAAATACTCTTGTAAAAACAGCACCATTCAGTAATAATGTCATCACGACTACTAGAAAAAAAAATTAAATATACAAGTATGTTGTTACAAATAATCAACACAATGTAAAGAAACTGTTCACTTATACTATGTTCATTACAATCATTATGTTTGCACATCACTAATGGAAAGAAATTATGATATCATCCTTGCTCGATAAGCTTGTATTGCTTCTTGTGACAGCGTCGCATCAATTGGCCCATCAGTTGACAAGCATTGCATTATGTAGCATACAAATACGTCGCAGTCAACACTGCATTTAAGATTCTATCGGTTGTAAAAATTTAGTTAAAGGTGTTTGATAATCTGCATGAAGATAAGAGGATGTACTAACGTTTCAGATCCTTGTTGTGGACAATTTGTTATAGAAACCATTGGGTATTGGAATTCTGTGCTGGTGTATTGGATACTCTTTGTGATTGGATCGTTTAGATATTGATCTTTAAGCTTCGACTCCACATACTCTTTCTGATACAATGTGACAATTAACAATCAAAATGTGAACACAGTACCAGTTGTAATAAACAGTACCAATACAGTTGTAAACAGCAGAAAATAGTACCAATGAAATTATGTATAAAATTTACACACCAAATCTTACCACTTTATTTGCATCCTAAAAATAAAAATCTTTAGCATTTGCTCTACGTGGTTTATGGAGTTATAATGTATCTATGTTCACGTGTCCCTATCCAATACCAATAGAGTCCGGTGGTTAGGATTAGTAGGGATTATGGTTCCACTTGTATTCAAAGGGAATACAAGCAGTCTGTATGAATCAGCTAATTGCAGCTTTTGATCAATTTCACTTAGTCGAGCTACATGATATTTCTCAAATACGATAAATTTCTGTAATAATCAAAATTGCATATTGTCAGCTTTTTTTTTTAAAATTTTTTGTTGACAGTTGTGTTAAATAAATATGTGAACAAAAAATTAATATGTTTTACCCAACACAAGCTGCTGAAATAGAGGCATCTATTGGGGAAAGTGCTGTGAGTTGATTCCTGTTGACTTGATTCCAGATAGTGCGCATGACAGTCAATAACCTTGGCAATAGTTTTATTAGTAAATCACTTACTAATTTGTTGATGGTAAGAAATAGTTAAATATTTTATTATTAGTGTAGAAGAAATCAATGACTCATATATACGTACCATATTGGCTATACTGTCATTGGTTATGAGGCTGTAGATATCTTCAATGGTAATCATGAATTGCGGTTGATTTGGTGTAACAAAAACAGTTGTACTGTGTTGTGTGTATACAATGAGATATAAATAAGATTAGCAAAAAAAAACTAGAAACAAGATGAGTTGACTAATTGTTAAACAGTACCAGATAAATAAACAAAAGTACCAATTATTGTAAACAGAACAATATAAAAAAGGAAAACAATTACGTACCGAGTATAATTTTGATAGTACCACATACAATTTTACAGTAGCAGGTATAATTTTGACAGTACCAGGTATTACAATGATAGTACCACACAAACTTTTAACAGTATTAGATATATGGTTGACAGTACCACATATAACAATGGCTGTAGCACATATATGGTGACAGTACTAGATGTATGGTTCATATTATGTACAAAACAAATATCATACCATGATGTTGTCAATATCCAAACTACTGATGGTTCATATTTTGACAATATCAGGTGTATGATTGACAGTATCACATATAACAATAACAATACCACATATATGGACAATTAATATACTTGACAAGTAATATTAAAAAATAGAGTTAAATCATATCTTACGCTTGCCCGTGATTATCAATAAGTTTTCGGATTCGTTTTCTTTCTAAATTTGAAATGTGTGCGTTTTCTTCAAAAGTTATAATGATCTGCTTGCTTGAAGGTTTCTTGGGCATTCGTGATTCAGCTTTAGACAGTAGTAGAAGATCAACGTCTACGATGTCAGATTCTTGATATTTGGTGTTAGCTGCTGGAGTGGCTATCTTTTGTTTTTGCGCAACCTTTTTCTTACCACTGTATGTGTACTAGGGATCTCTTTTCTTTTGGCGTGTTTTCCCTTTCAGCCTCTTGTATATTAAAGCTTGTTCCTTGGTATCTGATGAGGCTTTGGCTTACTCTGTTATTTCATGGACGCTAGTTTATTGAAAGTCAGCTCTCAACAATTCATCTGTTGCATTGACGTTGTCAAGATTCTGCCTTCAGTTTTGAGTTTTAGAAGTTGAGATCTTCATTTTCAAGGAATAGTTATGTGATATGGTCATCATTTTCCCTGATTTGTTGCTCCAATGAAGCAATCCTATTCTCTTTCTCCTTAAGTTGTTACTCAAGCTCGTGTATTTGTTCGTGGTTCAAACTTACCAAAACTAAGATAACTAGATCAATTTGTTGCTCAACCGGTATTGATTGTGATGTTTCAGGCTCTTCTGTCCCCTTTACCAGTGTTGTTTCTAGAATTGGTCCAACATCTTCTTCTGGCAATTTAGATGGCAGTATGTCTGGTATTGTCGCTGGTACAGTTTCTGAAGTAGTTTTAGCCCTTCCAGTTGGGTCACCCAATGATGATGGTTCGTCGGAAAAAGTACCAGATTGATCGTGTTCAGGAGTTTTTGGTTCATCTTGAGCAACAGTACCATATACCTTTGTTGTTGTTTTGGGAGGTTGTATATAACTTCAACCTGTGAAGAACGTCAGAAATGAGCAAATCATCGTCACTCAGCATTTCAGTTGTTTTGTTAATTGTTTCAGGTTCTTTTTCTTCTGAATCTTTGTTACTTTCTTCCTTTGTTTTAGGTTTTTTTTTCTTCATAACATATTACCTGATATTTTGTTTATAAATTACAGAATTCATTAGTATGTGAATGAATATATTGTTCAATGTTGTATGATTTATTTAATCAGAAATTGTACCTGATCTTGCTTCAACTTTTTAAGTTTTGAATTTTTCAATGCATTGGACAATATCTTTAGATCCCACACAATGCATCTAGTTATCCCAGTCTTTTGTGCTTGTTGGACTGGGGTGGTGTGCTCATAGATCCAGTACTGCGTAATTTGTTATGGTTCATTAGTTGAATGAATTTAATAAGATAGTACCACACAATACTGACAGTACCAGATACAATTTCGACAGTACCACATATAATTTTGATAGTACCATACATAATTTCATAACATAGTACCAAAATAAATATATAATTTAATATGAAAAGGTTATCGGTAACATCATAATGCAGCCTGCAATACCTGTGCCTCTGAAAGCCGAGCACAAACTATTTTCTAAGAAATCTAATATATGTTCACTTCAATTGTATTGTTTCATCTTATCCAAATTTTCGATAAACGTGGTATAAAACCACGATAATGAATGTTATTTGGTGGGGACAAACAACATTGCCAAACAGAACAATGTGAGAAGCTATGCGACATCTGATTTTCCGATTTTTGTCCGCTCCTCAGCAGCCTGTCGCAGAGTATCGGATATGTTTTGTTTTTTGAGTCGTGGTAATCTATGATATCTTCTTGAGACAAACTCAGTTTTTTTTCTGATGCTTTTTTTTTTCCAACGTCTACGAATTGTTCACCATATTCTATTCCAAACATTGTTTATATCTCTTATTCTCTGATACGAATTTGATGTGCATCTAAGTTGAAAGATTTGGAATGTGGATCAGATGTTTTGATGATTGTATGAACATCTACATCAGTTTTCTTCGAATAATCTTTGTTCATCTTGGAACTTAAGATATGAAGATGAGATTTCAAAATGGAGTCTGTTTAAGATAAACGTGGTGAGCTTTTGTTAGGTTGATGGTTTCAATTTCATTAATGATTGATATTAGGTTGGAACGGTACTGTATGTTTACCATCTTTGATTTGTGTGTCTTCAATACTTGAAAATTAATATCATTTATTAGAGTTATATATATTGTTTATGGAAGATAGTACCAGTTATAAGAAGAAAGTTCTACATGCATGTTAACATTTTGTATGACAGTATCACACATAATATTGGCAGTACCACATGTAATTTTAGGGTACCACATGTAATTTTGACAGTATCACCCAAAATGGTGAGAGTAGCAGACATAATGTTGACAGTACCACACATAATATTGACAGTACCACATGTAATTTTCACAATACCACATACAATTTTGACAATACCACCCAAAACGGTGACAGTACCACACATAATGTTGACAATACCATACAATTTTGACAGTACCATATATAATTTTTTACAGTACCACCCATAATATTGACAGTACCACATATAATTTCGACAATGCCACCCAAAATGGTGATAGTATCACACATAATGTTGACAGTGCCGTATGCAATTTTTGACTGTATCACATATAAAGTTCACATATATTGCTAACAGTACCATATATAAAATTAACGCTCCGGTAATAATAATATCAAATATATCTAGTATGCAAAGATCATCACTTTGATAAACCATAAACAAAAACATAGCAAAATCAGTACCTGTTATATTACAGAGGTCTGTAAAAGTAACACTTAAAAGTGGCAATCATATAGAGGGGTTTTTGAAGGCCGGTCACTATTTATGAAATTATAATCGTTTTAGTTATACCAAAAAAACTTGTTTGTAAATAAGTCACACTTAATCAAAAAAACAAAAAAGGACAAAATCGTTTAATCCGAAAATATAGCACGCATATCCGAAAAACCGAAACCCTCCGCCTTCTTTCCAAAAGAGAAAAATCAATTCAGCTCCAAAACTGCGTGAAAAAACCGTGACTTTCCATCTTCGCCTTCTGTCCATAAGCAAGAAACCGATTCTGTTCCAAAACTGCTCCATAAAAAAAAAAAAAAAAAACCAGACCTCCGCAATATAACGAGTACTGATTTTGTTATGTTTTTGTTTATGGTTTATCAAAGTGATGCTCTTTGAATACTAGATATATTTGATATTATTATTACCGGAGCTTTAATTTTATATGTAGTACTGTTAGCAATATATGTGAACTCTATATGTGGTACTATCAAAAATTACATGTGGTACTATCAACATTATGTATGATATTGTCACTATTTTGGGTGATATTGTCAAAATTGTATCTGGTACTGTCAATATTATGGGTGATACTGTCAAAAATGTATGTGGTACTGTCAAAATTATATGGTACTGTGAAAATTACATGTGATACTGTCAATATTATGTGTGGTACTGTCAACATTATGTCTGCTACTCTCACCATTTTGGGTGATACTGTCAACATTGCATGTGGTACCGTGAAAATTACATGTGGTACTGTCAATATTATGTGTGGTACTGTCATACAAAATGTTAGTATGCATGTAGAACTTTCTTCTTATAACTGGTACTATCTTCCATAAACAATATATATAACTCTAACAAATGATATTAATTTTCAAGTATTGAAGACACACAAATCAAATATGGTGAACATACAGTACCGTTCCAACCTAATATCAGTCATTAATGAAATTGAAACCATCAATCTAACAAAAGCTCACCATGTTTATCTTAAACAGACTCCATTTTTAAATCTCATCTTCATATCTTAAGTTCCAAGATGAACAAAGATTATTCGAAGAAAACCGATATAGTGTTCAAACAATCATCAAAACATTTGATCCATATTCCAAATCTTTCAACTTAGGTGCACATCAAATTCGTATCAGAGAAGAAGAGATACAAACAATGTTTGGAATAGAATATGGTAAACAATTCGTAGACGTTGGAAAAAAAAAGCATCAGAAAACAAAATTGAGTTTGTCTCAAGAAGATACCATGGATTACCACGACTCAAAAAACATAACATATCCGATGCTCTGCGACAGGCTGCTGAGGAGCAAACAAAAATCGGAAGACAAGATGTCGCATAGCTTCTCACATTGTTCTGTTTGGCAACGTTGTTTGTCCCCACCAAATGACATTCATTATCATGGTTTTATATCACGTTTATCAAAAATTTGGATAAGATGAAACAATACAATTGAAGTGAACATATATATTAGACTTCTTAGAAAATAGTTTGTGCTCGGCTTTCAAAGGCAAAGGTGTTGCAGGCTGCATTATGATGTTACCGATAACCTTTTCATATCTAATTATATATTTATTTTGGTACTATGTTATGAAATTCATTCAACTAATGCACCATAACAAATTACATGCGGTACTGTCAAAATTATGTGTGGTACTGTCAAAATTATATGTGGTACTGTCGAAATTGTATCTGGTACTGTCAATATTATGTGTGGTACTATCTTATTAAATTCATTCAACTAATGAACCATAACAAATTACGCAATACTGGATCTGCGAGCACACCACCCCAGTCTAACAAGCACAAAAGACTGGGATACCTAGATGCATTGTGTGGGATCTAATGACATTGTCCAATGCATTAAAAAATACAAAACTCAAAAAGTTGAAGCAAGATCAGGTACTATTTCTGATTAAATAAATCATACAACATTGAACAATATATCCATTCGCATACTAATGAATTTTGTAATTTATAAACAAAATATCAGGTAATATGTCATGAAGAAAAAGGACCTAAAACAAAGGAAGAAAGTAACAAAGATTCAGAAGAAAAAGAACCTGATACAATCAGCTAAACAACTGAAATGCTGAGTGACGACGATTTGCTCATTTCTGACGTTCTTCACAAGTTAAAGTCACATACAACCTCCCAAAACGACAACAACGGTATATGGTACTGTTGCTCAGGATGAACCAAAAACTCCTAAACACGATCAATCTGGTACTTTTTCCAATGAACCATCATCACTGGGTGACCCAATTGGAAGGGCTAAAACTACTTCAGAAATAGTACCAGTGACAATACCAAACATACTGCCATTTAAATTGCCAGAAGAGAATGTTGGACCAGTTCTAGAAACAATAACAGTAAAGGGGACAGAAGAGCCTGAAACATCACAATCAATACCGGTTGAGCAACAACTGATCTAGTTACCTTAGTTTTGGCAAGTTTGAACCACGAACAAATACACGAGCTTGAGCAACAACTCAGGGAAAAAGATGATAGGATTGCTTCATTGGAACAACAAATCAGGGAAAAGGATGACCATATCACATAACTATTCCTTGAAAATGAAGATCTCAACTTCTAAAACTCAAAACTGAAGGCAAAACTTGACAACGTCAATGCAACATTTGAATTGTTGAGAGCTGACTTTCAATAAGTTAGCGTACATGAAATAACAGAGCAAACCAAAGCCTCATCAGATATCAAGGAACAAGCTTCAATATACAAGAGGCTAAAAGGGAAAACACGCCAAAAGAAAAGAAATCTCTAGTACACATACAGTGGCAAGAAAAAGATTGCGTAAAAACAAAAGACAGCCACTCCAGTAGCTGACACCAAATATCAAGAATCTGACGTCGTAGACGTTGATCTTCTACAATGTTTAAAGCTGAATCACGAATGCCCAAGAGACCTTCAACCAATAAGATCATTGTAACTTTTGAAGAAAAAACACATCTTTCAAATTTAGAAAAAAAAAATGAAACTGAGAACTCATTGATAATCACAAGCAAGGGTAAAATACGATTTTACTCTATTTTTTAATATTACTTGTCCAGTATATTAATTGTCCATATATGTGGTACTACCATTGTTATATGTGATACTATCAATCATATACCTGATACTGTCAAAATATGAACTATATGTGGTAATGTCAACCATATACGTGGTACTGTCAGTAGTTTGGATATTGACAACATCATGGTATGATATTTCTTTTGTACATAATATGAACCATACATCTGGTACTGTCACCATATATGTGCTATCACCATTATTATATGTGGTACTGTCAACCATATATCTGGTATTGTCAACAGTTTGTGTGGTACTGTCATTGTTATACCTGGTACTGTCAAAATTATACCTGCTACTGTAAAATTGTATGTGGTACTATCAAAATTATACTTGGTACTGTAATTGTTCTCTTTTTTTTACATGGTACTATTTACAATAATTGGTACTTTTGTTTATTTATCTGGTACTATTTAAAATTAGTTAACTCATCTTGGTTCTATTTTTTTTTTTTTTTTTTTGCTAATCTTATTTACATCTCATTGTAAACACACAACACCGTGCAACTGTTTATGCTACACCAAATCAACTGCAATTCATGATTACCATTGAAGATATCTACAGTCTCATAACCAATGACAGTATAGCAACATGGTACATATATATGATTCATTGATTTCTTCTACACTAGTAATAAAATATTTTAACTATTTCTTACCATCAACAAATTAGTAAGTGATTTACTAATAAAACTATTTGCCAAAGTTATTAACTGTCATGCGCATTATCTGGAATCAAGTCAACAGGAATCAACTCACAACACTTTCCCCAATAGATGCCTCTACTTCAGCAGCTTGTGTTGGGTAAAACATATTAATTTCTTGTTCACATATTTATTTAACACAACTGGCAAAAAAAATTAAAAAAAGAAAGCTGACAATATGCAATTTTAATTATTGCAGAAATTTGTTGTATTTGAAAAATATTATGCAGCTCGACTAAGTGAAATTAATCAAAAGTTACAATTAACTGATTCATACAGACTGCTTATATTCCCTTTGAATACAAGTGGAACCATAATCTCTGCTGATCCCAACCACTAGACGTATTGGATAAAAACACGTGGACATGGACACATTATAACTCCATGAAACCACGTAGAGCAAATACTAAACATTTGTATTTGCAGAATGCAAATAAAGTGGTAAGATTTGGTGTGTAAATTTTATACATAATTTGATTGGTACTATTTTCTGCTGTTTACAACTGTATTGGTACTGTTTATTACAACTGGTATTGTGTTCACATTTTGATTGTTAATTGTCACATTGTATCAGAAAGAGTATGTGGAGTCCAAGCTTAAAGATCAATATCTAAACGATCCAATCATAAAGAACATCCAACGCACCAGCACAGAATTCGAATACCCAATGGTTTCTGCAACAAATGTTCACAACAAGGATTTGGAACGTAAGTACATCCTCTTATCTTCATGCAGATTAGCAAACACCTTTAACTAAATTCTTATAATCGACAAAATCTTGAATACAGTGTTGACTGCGGCGTATTTGTATGCTACATAATGCAATGCTTATCAACTGATAAGCCAATTGATGTGATGCTGTCACAAGAAGCAATACAAGCTTATCGAGCAGGGATGATATCACAATTTCTTTCCATTAGTGATGTACAAACATAATGATTGTAATGAACATAGTATAAGTGAACAGTTTGTTTACATTATGTTGATTCTTTGTAACAACATACTTGTATATTCAACTTTTTTTTCTAGTAGTCGTGATGACATTATTACTGAATAGTCCTGTTTTTACAAAAGCATTCATTTTATACATAACAGTACCACATATAAGGTTAACATTATCAACCTGGTACTGTCAACCGCATATATGGTACTGTCAGCCATGTATGTGTGGTACTGTGAGTATATGACTATGTGGTACTCTCAACCAGATAAGTTTTACAGGATTATTAACTATATATACATAACAGTACCACATATATAATTTTGACAGTACCAACATGGTATTGTTAACTTTACAAATGGTATTGTCAAAATTTAATGTGGTACTATCAAAATTGTAACTGATACTGTCGAAATTACGTGTGGTACTATCAAAATTATACTTGGTACTGTCAATTATATATATAGTAATCAACCAATGAATCAACATGAAAAAACAAAAAATAGCTGAAAAATAACATTCACACAAATAAATTGAAACATACTCATTATTAATTCAAAAACAGTACCATACCAAAAAAAAAAAAAAAACACCATTTTGCATAGAAAACTTCTGGGTAAAAACAAGAAAAAATAAAAATCAACTCAATGGCTCTTTGCAAGTCTTCTTGTTATGAGAGCCAAGGCGACCACAACGAATTCTTCGCACAAGCTCACCCGTTGATCTAATCTTATGCTTTTTTGGCCTTCCAGCAGGTCTCCTTGTCAATGGGGATAATATCAAACAACTATCAGAATCATCAAACTCTTGTATTTTTGCTGTCGGTATTGGAACAATCACACTTTCGTACGCCAATCTGTACTTATCCATATTAAAGTACTCATCAATAAATTCACTTAAAGGTTTACTAATCCTCCCAATAATAGCAAATGCATGAGAGTAAGGAAAACCAGAAATTTACCAATAATAACAAGAACATGTTCTATTCACCAAATCAACAGTTGTCGTTGGATTAGAAAATATTTCATAAACAGTATCTGAACACATCTTAACACTCCATGTTCTACCAGCATCAATAAGCAAAACAAACTTCTTTTCCATCCTTGGGCATAGCTCACCATTCCACTTTGCATCCATTCCATTAATTTCACCCTTATATTGTCCACCAAATGTGCCACTGGTAGACTTCTTGCTTCAAGAATCCATGAGTTAAAAGATTCAATGGCATTTGAATACATCTCACCATACCTTCTACCAGATAAATACTGCATTAGTCCAATTTTGCACAGGCAATCCAATCAAAAAAGTATCAACAATTGTATCCTCTTTCGTCTTCAACACATCTAACTTCTCCCTAAAAGCTGCAACTGTGGGAGCATAGGAACACTGACAAAAGAAGTTCACAATGTATTCATGGGACACGTTAGATGCATTACCACGACTAAATTTATCTCTCAAATTGTTCTTCAAATGTTGTAGATAGAAAAAGTGATAAGATGCGGGAAACTTGATTGGCAAAGATTCTATCAATCCAGGGTTTTGATCAAAAACAAATGTAAAATCTTCAGACGAATCCAATATCTCGCGCAAATGACTAAGGAACCAATACTAATTATCAAAATTCTCTGAATCAACAACGGTAAATGCTAATGGAAATAATCCTACATATGAACATTTAAAAATATGAACAACTAAATATGTTTTTATCAAAAACATGTTTTTAAAAACATCTTTTTATCAAAAAACAGTACCATATGAATCACATCTTCACAACACAACCTTAATAAAAACATCAATCAAAAATACAAAATTAAACTCGTTAAAACACATATATGGTACTACCAACCATATATGTGGTACTATCAACTATTGCATGTGGTACTGTTGGTATAACATATATATTTTGTACTGTTTTATCGAGAGCATTCGTTTTATACATAACAGTATCACATACAAGTTTAAATTATCAATCTGGTACTGTTAATTAAATATATGGCACTGTCAACAATATACGTCATATTGTCTAAATAATAGACATATTTGATACTTTTCCAATATAATCGTTTTATACATAACAGTATCACATATAACTTTCACATTATCAATCTACTACTGTAATATTGATAGTACCAGAAACAATTTGGACAATACCATACATAATTTTAACAGTACCAGATACTATTTCGACAGTACCAAATATAATTTTGACAGTACCATATTGAATTTTGACAGTACCATATGCAAATTCGATAGTACCCCATATATAATTTTGACAGTACCACATGCAATTCTAAAGAGCAAGCTAACTAGCCATACAATAGTACCGTAAATTTGGGAACAGTACCATACCATTATTCGCATCTTTCCTAGTAGCTGTCAACAAAACACCCTTGAAACGTGACTTCAAGAACGTACCATCGATAAAAACGATAGGCCTACAATATTTGAATCCACGTATACTCGCTCCAAACGATACAAACAACCGTCTAAACTAGCTTGTACCCTCATCTACATCCAACACAATATGACTGCCTGGGTTAAGTTCCATTGCAGCCTTGACATACAATCTCAAATGATTAAACGAATCGTCGTAGTCACCATAAATCATGGTTTTAGCCTTCTCTACAGCACTCCAAGCCTTATCATAGCTAAGTTGCATACCATATTTATTTTTGAAAAATACAATAATGTCCACCAGCGACATTAAAGTTTTGATGATAGCTGCTCAACAATCAACTTACCCAAAAGTTTCCTGCTCATCCTTTTACACCTATCCCTAATAATTGTCAAACCACATTTATGAACATTGTGGAATTTTCTTATGTAAAATTTACCATTAACTGTTGACAACGATGCAACAATTGACCAATGACAGCCTTCTGTGAACTTCTTAACACACACAACTTCAACTCTGTTCTTATTATTCCTCTCATACATGAACTCAAAGTCAACCTCTGTAGCATATCGACAAATTGTATCCCGAAACTCATCAACACCTCCAAAGAATTCTTGTCCCTCCCTTAATATTAATGATGACCAATTAGAACACAACAATGGTCTATCCCTACTGCTTGAGCATGAACTACGATTCACATCAACATCGCGAGAATCATCATATAAATGCACACCATTACAGCCACTACAAATAGTATCGTTTGATACAATATGTGACACAATACCAGTACTGTTACGAGAGACAGTACCGGTACTGTGGGGAATTGTGTTCCAACTGCCATCAAATATATCAATCGATACATAACACGACCCAGCCATACGAGCCAACATCATCATATTTTTAAAATCAATCTCATTTCTCAGAAAACATGAAGGATGTTCATGGATTGAGTAACTAAATATCATATTTTCCACATTCAAACTACAATAATTCTCACACACCTTCAACGCAAAATCTGAAAACAATATTTCATAATTAACATTTACCACAAAAGTCTCCAAACCATACTTACACATCAACAGCAGATTGAAAGACATGATTGCCAGAATCATTGACAGGATAAAATCGACTAGTGCGTGATACAGATTTGTAGATACCCCTCATTCGAACGCGTGGTAAAACCTATCTTCTTCAAATCTTCACGAATAAAACTTTGTATTATTTTAGATATATCAATGTATGTATAGGTTAGACGTGAGAGGTGAGAGAGACAATGGGATCAACGTGATACTCCTCCAGTCCTCCTTCGAACGTGCAGTAAAACTTATCTTCTTCCAATCTTCATGAATAAAACTGTGTATTATTTTAGATATACCAGTGTATGTATAGATGAGACGTAAGAGGTGAGAGAGATAATGGGATCAACGTGATTCCTATAAAAATGATAACTCAGCTGTCAATTATAACTGAATTATAAAAACAAAGGGTATTATTGGTATATTAGAAAATTATTTAAACCAAATTCGTGAAACCCACTTAAATATATGACTTAATCACAAATCTTTCTACACAACTATAACTTAAAAACAATCATTTTTTTAGTATGATTTAGACCCTTAAAAGTTTATAAAGTGTGACTTGGGCACTATTTTACCTTTTATATAATTTCTTATTAAATCCTTGGGGTCATGTTTTGCACAGTACTTCTTTGGTGTCAATAGAATCAAACGAATCAAGGAAGATGTTGAGAGAGAGTAAACCATGGATCCTCGATCGAGCAATGATTAAACCTCCGGAATCAAGTGCCTACCAGCCATCTCTGTAATTGGGGGTTGTCGGTTCGAGTCGGGTATATTTCAGCTTGTTTTGAGGGAACTAGTTTCATGTACTTTGCCACTAATAGAACACTATCGCTTTCCTTTTGGATAGTTGTATTTTTGCCTATCGTTTCGTTTTTGTTGAACATAAATACAATTCATTCCATGCCACGGTTTGAGGTGGCTTATCTAGCATCTTCTTTAAGATATCTTTTGGTAACATCAAATTCTTTATTTTAGTAATTAATTTTCAACATTAGTTTGCTGTTCTTGGATTTTGGAATGTTGACTTTAGATTTGATATCAGTTTCGTGACATCACATCTCTCAACTATTGAATTAAAACTTGAAAGTCTAAATACATTTAAGTATTTTTATATATTTTTTAATTAAAAAAATACTTAAATAAATTCAGACTGTTAAATTTTAATTCAACGGTTCATGTACATAATGTCACGAGATTGATAACATTCTTTTTCTATTTGAATGCTAACTGATGGAGGTTATATAATTTAATTAAAAATAATTTAATTAGTAAAATAATGCTCGCCTGGTTAAGGGCTATGGATCTACTTTTGGTATGAAAGCAATCTTACCCTAAATGAGAACACTACCTATACAATATATTTATTTAGTGTCAAGTAATGCGGGTGTATGGCCATCGCTTTTTGAATGGCAGAACAAATTTTCAAATGTTTTTAAGGATTCAGCAAGTGAGAAAAACTAAATAAATTAATCTAATATATCAAAAATTTTCCTTAAATCAATACGCATAAAATATATATCTTTTATTTCTTCGTATTTTGAAAAATTATTTTATATAATGGTTCTACATTGATACGTCGACAACGATAATCGACAAAATATAATTCTGCTTTAGATGGTAAAATAATATTACGCGAGGGAAACATTCTTTTTAGTCTCCACCCTATTACGACAGTAATTTTTTATTTTTATTTTTAGGATTTTTAATATAAAAAAACAATTTAAATTTTTTTAAATAATAATATTCTATATCAACATCTTTATATACTCTCTGGAAAAGGAAATGCTATAATATTTCTTTATATTTAAAAAAAAATTACAGAGATTCGCAAATGTAAAAAGAATATAAAAATACTGATATAATGGACACAGCTCTCCTATTATTTTTTATTCTACTATATTTTTATTTTTTTAAGACTCAACCGTTCTTTTTTATCTAAAACTGACAGTATAATTTTTTGTGAATATCATTGTATTGATTTTTCCTCTTCAATTCTTGCGTTATAATTATTTTTGCATTCATTATAAATTAAGTTTATATCTTCAACCCTTGGATGAAAATTCACGGTTGAGAATTTAAAAAAGTAAGAAAAAATAACAGAATAAAAATAGCACAGAAGCCAGATCCAATGTGAATGTGTCCTTTTTTTTTTTTTTTTTTAAATAAACTTTTAGCATCTTTATAGAATATATGCTCCATAAAAACAATAATGTAGTGTCTACA